>MU130755.1:298742-406825 GCA_015039435.1 Imleria badia | reverse complement strand
CATGAAATTAGACACTTTTCAAAATGGCAGGCTATATTATATGTGATGTGTTCCCATTGTGTACATCATTAAAACTTGACTTAAATCACCAGAAATCTGTTGTGTGATCTTGTGCGACATGTAGGATCTGCACGGAGAAACTTCGTCACTGACAGGATGCCCGAGATCCTCATCCGGCTCCAATTGAGGTGACTATGGGTCAGTTTCCATGTCTGAGATTCGTCTTGTTTGTCCTGGTGCCACCTGTGTTTTTTTTTTCAAAGCCAGGTGAGGCCGTTGCACAAGTCGATGGTGATCCGCTCGTCGTCGAAAACCTTACGAATGTCACCGTCCAGGGCGAGCGCGCGAGCCGAGAGTGCTATGCAACTCCATATCATTTTGCAACACCAGCCAAATGCTGGTAAAACACACTATCTCCGACCCGCGCTAACAATTTAAACTACTAGGGGATTGTCGGAAATAGTCCCCAACTTGAACTCCGCTGTCAGACGTCTAGTATAACTATCACAATCGCGGGGTGAATTCCCCTTCCAGGACCATGTCCAGGTCATCTGCGCCCTACGTGTCGGTCAATCTACGAGACATCTTGTATGGTAAGTTTGGCCACGTACGGTCTCACCCATCCGTTGCCAGTGTTGTACCTCTATTTCAAGACCATGCATATCTTTTTGGCTCGTAGAAGAGCGCGCCGAAAATCCGACATTTTTATGCAGTCTTCAGCAGTGTGATGTTCCTCTTGGTCACGCGTCGGTTGTGCTTCATTGGACTATTCGGTCAGGAAGAGTGGCTGCTGGGTCAAACTATCCGGACGGGGCGCACCGGTGGCATACGTGGACAGACCTGCATTAGTCCCATTTCGGGAGCTCTCCGCAACGGTGACCATCGTTCTACAGCTGACGACTGATAGCCTGATGGTAAGACCACGTCGATCAATGTAAAAAAACGGACACCTTACCCGTTTCGTTCTAGATGCACCGTTGTCGAATTGTGTGGGACAGCATTCGTGCATCATTATACCCTTCATTATGTGGTTAGCAACTCTCGGTGAGCATCAACTCTTCACTCATCGTGGCACTCACTCCAACCCATGCCAAATCAGTCATAGGGATCGTGGTCCTTTGGGACACGAGAGCGAGCTGCTAAATTCGTCCTGTCGTATTACTCGATCTCGGTCTCCCTAACTCTGACGATCTGCTATCACTTACTACGTCATGCAAGGGCCATGAAAAAATATCTCGGGGAAGAGCACGCAGCTCCGTATTTTAGCATTATCATACTCCTCGTCGAGTCCGTGCTACCTTAACGGTCACTGGTATTGCATATTTGGTATTGTTTGGGATAGGAAGTCAGGCGGAGCTCATGTTCGCGCAAGTGTACGCAATGATCATGGTATGTAACACGTTGTTCGATTTACAATCGACGGTTTGCTGACCGGCCGGTTTTAGGCCCTATCACCACAGATGTTGATCTTGCGTGTGGCGCAGGGAAATGCATGGCAGAAAGACTCGACGACGCTAAGGTTCATGGGTGCCCGTTGGTTCGTAAATGGTAAATTACCTGCTTTGTGCGTACTCACCGCCGGGTTTCCCGATTTGGATAAATCATCACGTGAATACACAGGATACAAACAGGACCAAACATCTGAACGGGTAGAGCACTTCAGCACCTAGTCCTTTTCTACTACCTCCTCGTCGTTTCATCTCACTTAACCATGTCTGACTCTGACGGTGACATTGACGACGAACTCCTCGAACTTGCTGGCGCTACAGAGAAGAAACGAAAGCGCCAGGCCAGTGGTTCGAAACAGTCCGGAAACAAGAAGCGCAAACCAAGGTATGTCCTTTTCCTAGCTTAGTTTGTACCAACTTCTAACACCAGTCTACCAGCGCTTCCGACAGCGACTCGGAAGATGTTCCGGAAAGCGAAGAAGAGCAGGAGGCCAACCCCTTTCCACTGGAAGGCAAGTATGAGGACGGTGCAGATAGGGAACGGTGAGTTCTACACCAAGTACTAGAACGTAGCTTTTGACACTGTATCGTTATCAACGTTGCAACTGAATAGACTGCTTGGAATGTCTGAGGTTGACCGGGAGAACATTCTCGCCGAACGACTGGAGCAGATGCAAAAGATACAAGACAGACGGAAACTGCAGGAGATGATCAAGCAACAAAAGAATGCCTCGGGCGATGCAGATGCAGTGGCTAAAGCAGCGAAACGTACTGACAATGCCTTTTCTTCACAAGGCAGCGTCTAACGATGAATTCGCAGGTCAACATGCTGTCAGAGGGGCTACCAAGGAGAAGTCGAAGAAACTTGACGAGCTTAAAGCCCGACGCAAAGCAAAGGACGAGAAGAAGCGCGTAAGCATGGTCAATTCAAAAATCAACTTTCTTCTCTCATGGCTTCTAGACACGCACGGACTCCCCAAAACGGGACCGGTCATCATCACCTATGGACATGGATACCTCTTCTGGCGAGGAAGAGGATGGCCAGATCACCAAATACGAAGAGGAAGAAGAAAAGGATCGTAAACTATTTGCTAAACAGCCCAACCCGGATGATGAACCAGCCACTCTTGAGGATCTGTCGTCCTGCAGACTCACTCGGGACATGCTCGCCAGATATTGTATGGCACCTTGGTTTGAGGACTATGTCAAAGGCGAGTCCCCTTCAGCGCCTATTCCTAGCCAGCTGAAAGCTCTCCACGCAAGGTGGTTGGGTACGATACCTAATTGGACAGGAGAACAACGAACCAGTGTATCGGTTGTGTGAGGTGACGAGTGAGTCGAGCTTGGAGTTCTTGCTACTGCTGTGTTAATAGGCCGCAAGATCTCGGTGCCAATCTCGCACGACCGTACAAGATCAATGAAAGAACTGTCAACCAAATGCTTGAGCTTAAACATGGCAAGTCGGCTAAGACGTTTCATATGGACAAAGTCTCCAATGCAACCTTCGATGCCGTGCGTAGTTAATCTTTCTTCATCATCAGTTCTGATGCGGCAGAGTGTAGAAGGAGTTTGATCGACTTAGTAAAACGTGTGCTGTGGACGAAGTGCGACTACCTTCCAAACGGCAGCTAGAGAAAAAGGTTGCACAGCTTCACAAGCTCGCCACGCAACCCATGACAGAGGTCTGGGCGTCTCCTGCAATGCCAGATATGGCGCTGAGGTATCATTTAGAGCGACATTACAGCGATGGTTGCACGCAAGAACCAATTTAACCAACAGCAGAGCGCAGCAGCTATTACGATGCAACGGTCCAGCCTTACACAAGCAAAGACGCTGGCTTTGCGACGTCTGGATTACGACGAAGTTGCTGCCATCGAGGCAAAGCTAAAGGAACTCCCTGTCGTCCAAACCGCTCGAGAGGAGGAAGAATCGCTTGCCGACAAACTCGCCAAAGTCAACGAGCGGAACCGTAAAGCGAACCTGGAAGGTGTGCGAAAAGCCGAGCTACTCGAGGCTGAACGGAAACGAAGAGAACGGAAGCTCCATGTAGCAGGCTCAGGCGTTGCCACGCCATCCGATCCGAGCGCGCGGTTGAGGACCATACCGAGGACGTTTAACGATACATCCAGGTTTGTACTCTCTCTTGTCTTCGTGGCTTGTATTTTATGATACTTTTTGCCACCCGCCACATCCGTTTACCTTGTGCTGGACAGGTCAGCAACGCCGAACGTGAATGGAACGCCCGTCCTCGCACCGCAACCGGCAGCAAGTCCGCGACCTATATCCCCACTGCCATCATCAGCCCTTACGAGCTCGTCACCCGTCCGGAAAGACAAGTCTTTAGAAATCTCTGTGATAGAGAGCATAGAAGTCGATCTCGGGGATTTCTGATCCGGGATCTGTATCAGTCATGTATTTGGCCATCTTTCGTGACGGGGAATTGGCTTTTTTTTCCTCCCGCGCTTAACCTTGTTCACGACGACCTGTTTTACCGCTGACAGCGTTTTGTAATATTTGACCACCTTGTCTCCTATGTACTCTACGAGAGGGGAGATTGCTAGGCTGATCAACGCCAGCCTAGTACATTCTCCGAACGGAATTTAATTATTTGTTTCGATACTTGTCGAATGGAGACGCGTAGAGCGGCTTGGGCGAATTTACATGAGTCGGACTTATGTCGATACTTGGCTGCGGTGCGAATGGAGACAAATCCAATACCGCCAGTGCGAGATGTCAGGAATCGTCACCAGCACTGTGGGCTTAGAGGTTGTGAGAGGCACCAGCGTGAGGAATGTGGACAGTATAGGCTATTTGTCCCGCCAATTGGGTCATTCAGTAAGGTGCGAGCAAGGCTCAACAACCCAAAAGTAACACTCCACACGTAACATATAATGAGGTCCAAGTGTGCTACAATGCTTATACCATCATGATCGCCTTCTCGTCGAGGAGCTGGGTCCTCGGGTCGTCTTCAAAATTGCTTGCATGGTCCTGTGATTGATGTTGCTCAACCGTGTGAAAAAGCTAGATCAGATGGTGCGAATAATTGATATATACATACACATACCGGCATACTGACGGTGCGGATGACGCCGTTTCGCACAGCCGCTCGTGGTGTGATTCGTCATGTTTTTGTACAGGCAGTGGACAATGAAGAGACATATGACAGAAGCGACGACAGCGCAGGGTAGCCCCATTATTCATAGCCTCCAGCACTAGATGAACAATTATGTCAGTGGTTGACAGAACGACGAGCCAACGTACGATTGGACACGTTTGCCAGGCCCGCAATCATGTTGGTTCCCACCGCCGCCGCTTCCACAGCGACATGCCATATCATGAGCCACACCTGATTGCCGACCTTGGCAGCTTGCATGCCGAAGAAAAGGAAGATGGCAGTCGAAGCGATGCTGATGAAAAAGCGCGAAAGTTGAAAAGACGTAGTCAATGAGTGGAACGCAGTGATGATCACCATCGATGCGAAAGTTTCGGCGAATAGTGTGAATTGATGGATCTGAGAAGACGGCATGACGAGGACTGGTGTTCAGGGGCTGTAATCGCCGCAAAGATAAGTGAACGGCGTGGGAGATCCGTAAGGCAGTCGGATTCCGGACCTATCGGAATTTGAAACCTAACTGGCTGTGAAATATTTTCAGTAAAGGTTTGAGCGGAGCTTATGTCACGTGACCAACACGTAGTGTGAGCCGCAGCTGCCGCTCTGCCATGTGCGCGGCGCCGATTTAATTTTAAAAGACTGTATCGTCCCGGAGTCCGTAATGTGAGACATGCTTTAGACCGACGTGTCTGGTCTGAGTTAAAATGAGCTGGTGACGTAGTAGCGACCCGGGACTTGGAGCCACCCAGTAGATTAGAGGAACACAGTGGGATTCCTATCTATAGACAAAAGGGAGAAAAAAAAAGCATCAAAAGATCAATATCTTCCTAGGAGCGTGATATAATAACGAAGTTTTAATACCAAAAAAAAAGGGAAACGAAAAATCAACAAAAAAGTATACACAAGACCGTCGATCGCACAGACGATAATAGTATCCCGAGTGCATCTGTGCCATGGCTGTCATGGTCCGTCGACGCCTACTTTTTGCGCGGACATCGCGACGACGTGGGGTGCGCCCGTATACGGTATCAATGGCGACGTCGTCCGGCTTGTCGTGAAGAGGGACGGTACACTGCTCTCCCCAGGCGGACCACCGACAACGGGGGCAGGGGCTATGCCTGGACCCGGGGGAACTCCAGGTCCGCTCGTGAGTATCCCAGAGGGTGTCACGCCAGCTCCGCCACTCGCCGTGGACAGGACGCCTGGGACACCGGGACCTGTGGGTGGGACAACACCTGGACCTGCGAGGCGGGGAGAGTATCCCAGCGGCATACCCAGCTTTGGTAGCGCTGGTGACGGCTTGCGTGCAAAGGGTCCGGTAGATGACGAGGAGGGTGGAAGAGGTACATTCATCGCAGACATCGAAGGCGATGTCGTCGAGACGGACGTGGCTGGCACACGGGGAGGGGATGTTGTCAGTGGCCGGGGCAACTGCGATAGCCCGTTTGGAGTTGGATTCGAAAATCGGTGTGGCACGGGTGTGTGGAAGCGCTCAGGAGGGTGTGAGAATGGAGCTGACGGAATGTTCGAGTTCGCAGGACCAGGCTCGCCTGGACCGGGGGTCCAGCCATGGCGGGGGGAAGAAGCTGCAGACGAGATGGTGTGATGCGATGGTGCGAGAACAAATGGCGTCGCGATGGGTCGGTCGCGTTCCCTCTCTCTCTCCCTCTCACGTTCCCTCTCCCTATCTCGCTCATCGTAATTGAGTGAGGGTGGAAGTGGGTGGGTAGAAGAAGGCCTACTTCCAGGCATGCTGCTCCCTCCCAGCTTTGCCTCGTCCCTCTTCCAATACGACTTGGAGGATGGGTTTGCGGACAGGTTGATGATTTCCATCGTTTGTACTCCTGGGCCAGAGCCTTGGGGCAGCGGAGAAGCTCCGTCGGGACCGGACGAACTTGCACCAGAATGGTGGTGGTGTAAGACGTGATGGTGGTGCCGGTGATGGTGATGCTGCCCTACATGATGGTGCGGTGGTGCGTGTTGGTGCTGGGTATGCTGATGTGGGTGTTGCCCATGGGGATGGTGGTATTGAGGGTGTTGGGAATGCAGCTGAGAATGGGACTGGTTTGCGTGCACTGGGTGTGGCTGATGCGGAGGCTGGACTGGGTGTTGTTGCAGCTGGTGGGTATGCGAGTGCGGATGGGGATGTTGGTTCAAATGACGGTGGGTGGGTGTCGGGACAATCGATTGGACCTGAGATCTCTCTCTCTCCCTGTCGCGTTCATTCCTCTCAATCCGTTCCTTGTCTTCTCTGCGCCGTGCGTCCCCCACACCCCAATCCATGCCTCCAGCAGGCTTGGAGCCCCAAGCAGGAAATCCGACTCCCAGGTTAGGGCCAAACTCCCTTTCTCGGTCTCGGTCTCGCATATCCCTCTCACGTTGCGCCGCTAGTTCCCTCTCACGTGGGGTGAGTTCTCGCTCCCGCATTTCGCGATCTCGCTGGATCATCTCTCTGTCCCTTTGGAGCTCCCGTTCTCGCTCTACGAACCCAGAGGGGCGTTGTATTCGTGCTCCTCCAGGTCCGATGAGTGGGGTACTCGTCGTGCCTCCGGGACCAATTACGATGCTCGCTCCGCTTACTCCAGGACCAAGAGGATACCCTGTTGGACCTGTTCCAATGGAAGGGGGTCCCTGAAATACGCCCATCGCCGGCTGCGAGAGCAATGGCCCGTCAGGATTCGCGATGCCCAGCCCTGTTATGCTTACAGGGCCTGCAATGGAGTTCAGTGTATTTTGTGACGGTGCCGAGGGTGGCGCAGGTGGTGCAAGCCCAGATCCAGGACTACCAAGAGTAAGTGGCGGTCCTCCGATTTGAGTGGCATTATTGCCAGGAGCGATGCAGGGTCCTGGGTTTGGCGGATAGGTCTCTGCGGGACCTCCGATCCCGAGTCCGTTCACTCCAAACCCTGGGGTTGGCGTGGGTCCTCCAAAGCCCATGGCTGCAGGACCAAACCCGGATGTGGCGCCGTTATAGCCAACACCGACGCCCATCGGAACGCCCACTGCGGGACCAAATCCCATCCCGAACCCATATCCCATCCTCCGGTGCTGAAATAGAAACTCGAGATCGGCTGCTATATCATGGGGAGAGAGTGTTGGGAGGTCGGGGTAGGCCGTTGCTCCACCTACGTAAATCAGGTCAATCGCACCGACACATAGCTCACTAGTGGTTGAACATACTCAATCCATCGAGTCCCGGGTAAACGCCGAGACCTTTTGCATTGGATGACTGTTTGTTTGCTACGAGATACGAGAGGTGGGATGGGAGAGGGAAGGTGTTTGCAATTTGCCGGAGGGTAGGTGCGGGTGGGGGATTGAGTATCGCATTGGGAACACGGCGGGCTAAAAGGCAAGTCAGTTCACGAACAGAGGCGAGGATTCGGGTATACAGACCCCCCGGCGGCCGCTCGACTGTCCTCCTCTCCCTCTCAAGCTTGCGCCTCTTTCTGTTAGTCTCGGCGATCATCTCAGTCTGGAGTTCGGTACGCGCAATCTGTGGGTCGTTCAGCAAAGTGCATATACGCGCGCAAAAATAAAGGAAAATGAAAGTCACGGTTGAACACGTCAAAGATCCACAAGTCTTGCTGTATCTATACTCACATCCCAGCCTTCCCAACACCATGTCTCTTCTTCGCGCCTCTTCTTAGTAAGTGCATCGATTTCGTAAGTCCTCTTCTTTGACGCAAGCGTCAATCGCTTATCGCGTCGTTTCGTGAGTTCGCTTTGTAGGTGGTGGAGCTCAGGATGTGTACCTGATATGACGATGGGGATAAGTTGAGAGTAGCACGAGAACATGGCATACTGACCGTCCCAGACCAAAGCTTCCTCCCAAGCCAATCCCTCCAATTTCTCGACATAGACCCTCTCTCTAAGGAGCGCAAACTTGAGTTCGATCGTTGCCAGGACGTCGAGCGCCTCCGCTCTGTGGGCAGGCTGGAGATCAGGATCCTCGTCCTCTGGTTCCGGCTCCGGTTCGGGTTCCGGGTGCGGAGTCGGAGAAGGGGGTTGTGAGGGCTCCTCCTGTTGTGCATCCTCGTCCTCGTCTCCTTCGGCTTCTATGTCGCCATCTGGGACGGGATGGTGATCGTCGTCATCAACATAATGGTCTTGGTCGACGTCTTCATCCGGTGTTGCACCGGGGCGACCGTCTTCATCTGGTGGGGATGCGGTTGGGTCTACGGACGCACGGACTGAGGGTGGAACTGATGGGTTGTCAGCGGTAGGGTCTATGGCGGATGTGGTGGGTGGGGGAGAGGTTTTTAGATTGGTGTTGAGAGTGGGACGAGTAGGACATCGTCTGGGGTCCTGGTCTTCGGCGTCCTCGTCGACATCCATCTCGTCGTTGTCGTCTGAGCGAACAGGAGAAGGAGAAGGACTGCGGTCGTCGTCTTCGGTATCAATGACAGATTCTTCGTCGGTGGTGGGGGCATTTGAGTCATAGATCTTATAACCTCGTTCCCAGAGGTCCTTGAGCCCCTCGTCATGCTGCTTGCTTTGCGGGATCTTGATACCTACCGTTTTGGATCGAGGCATTTTTGTGCGATCAAAGGGCATGGGGACGACGACCGTTTTAGGAGGGGGACGGATGCGGGCTAAAGGTGGTTGGTATCGTCTGCGAACGAGGGGGCGATCCTTGCAGGGATCAGCCTCTTCAGCCTCTTCCTCCTCCATGGCGCGAGGAGGGGCAGGGAGTTCTTCCTCCTCTTCCTCTTCTGCGTCCGGGGTGACGCTGGTAGATTTGAGCTTGTTGGGTTTTGGAGGGCGAGGGCGAGTGCCGGGGTCTGAATCGGCGTCAATGGGACGACTGGGACCAGGGGTTGCATGGCTGGGAGGGGAGAGACAGTGGGCGGGCGTTGGGGTGGAGGAGGGAGAGCCGGTGGCGCCGTTCTTGTATGCCCAGTCCCACATGGGGGCGGGTACGAGACCGCCGCGTTTCTTGCGTTTGCTGGAGGAGGGCGCGGCAGAGGTCCTGGAGGAGTAGGTAGCAATGGGAAGAGACTTTCTTGCGAGATGCTGGCGCTGTCTCTGCCTGGGGTTCGAGCTGGCAGACTTGCGTGAGCGGGGAGGGGGGTGTTGGTCGTCGTCGTTGTCGGAGAGGGAGGGGTGAGTGTCGATTTGGATGTTTTGGTCGTGGTCGTCGTCGGTGAGCTCTGAGAGCTCTGACTCGTCGATGGGGTTGGGAGGGGGGGAGGGGGAGGGGGAGGAGAGGGAGCCGAGAGGGGATACGGAGTGGGACATGGGGGACGAGGAGGACGATGTGCCAAGGACGCGTGCGACGACGAGGAGGCGATCGAAGCGTGTCCAAAACGGGAAAAAAGAAAGCTGGACCGTGCGTCACTCTTCACGTGACTGATTGAAAGTGTTATCAGGGGCTAATTGTCCATTTTCGGACATTGACCATGAACGTGAATCTCGACGTCCTCGAGCTCATTTTTGAGCAGCTGGTCGGCACAGATCTCGTCGCCGCAGCCGGCGTCAGTCGCGCCTTTCTCGCCGGCGCAATCCCGTCGCTCTACGCCCGCATCGAATACACCAACCGCCATCTCAAGCGCGCCGACCATGAAATGTCCCCCTTTGCCACCATCGCCGCCCACGACCACCTCGGCATACACGTCAAGCGCATCGCCCTCCACGCCGCCCCCCTCCACAGAGACTCTAAAATTATAAATCCCGCTTTCTTGAACGACCTCGCACGCGCACTCGGCACGACCACCAACCTCCGTAGCTTCGTCTGCACTGAAAACATCGCCCCCCCTCTCATCCCCCACCTCCTCGACAAGCACAGGCTCACCCACATCAGAATACGGGCATCTCTCTCTTCCAGGCAAATCGCCCTCCTCCAGGACCGCACCGGCCTCCAGTGCCTCTCCCTCGATTACCCCTCCTGGAACGTCGTCGACATATTGCCACAGTGGGCCGCCAACATGCAAAAGACCCTCGTCCATCTCACCCTATACGTATGTACACCCCTCCCCGCGTTTCCCATGCTCACCCCCCACAGATGTCCCAGGACACCGATGCCAATGTCCTCAACGCTACCCTTGCTCAGCTCCCTCGTCTCCGTGGTTTGCACGTGATCGGTTGCTCCAGGATATCTCACATCACCGTCCTCAAAGCCCTCTCCCATACTCCGGATCTTCGTGAGCTCTCCTTGACCATATTTGTAAGCCTCCCCTTCTCCGATCCCCTTCCATTCCCTCACTACTCCAACAGCCATCTCAAGAAATTTTCCTTCCCCCTCTTAGTTTCTCCAACCCGCCTATTACCCATCTATCCATCGACATCCGTGCCTCTTATCCCGGCCTCAAGTCACTTCTCGCCCGCATCATCTCTCGTCTGTCCCCGAGGGAGGCCCTCGCCATATGCGGCGGTTGGATCGGCGAGATAAAAGGCTCCTCAGAGCGCGCTGACCCACCACCGGATGGCGGTGGAAACGGTCTCGGCGGTATTCCTCCCCCTGGTGCCGGCGGAGGCGCAGGTGGTCCATTCGGCCAAAATTTCCATGTACATGTACATGGCCCAATGAATGGTCACGGTCACGGTCACGAACTCGACCAACTCAACGATCCACCACTCCTCTCCCCTGCAATTCATCATCACGGAAACGTTCATCCAAACACATACCCAGCCGCACCTCCACCCAATCAAGCCAATCCCTCTTTCCCACCCAATGGTTTTGGCTTTTCCTTTTCCCTTGGTAATCCCAACAGCAACAACAACAATGATAATGATAATGATGGCCCACCTGGCGCGGGTCCTCCAAATCCCCCAAACCCGGACTTCAATCTGGATCCGAGCTCACCTTCACTCGTCTCCTCATTCCCCCCCACGCTCTCGATTCTTCATCTTCCCCAGATTTCCCCCACTGGGCTCAAAGAAGTCGTGGATCGCTGCGAAGGTATCCAGGTGTTGGGCATCGTCATAGGGAATGCTTTTGCGAATACCTCCGCATTCCCTCTCCCTACCTCACCCAAACCAAGCAAAACGACCGGTCAATCCACTGCTCGATCCAAAGGAGGCGCCGCGAGATCGGGGACAAGACCCGAGGTCAGCGTGCTGGCTGGTATCCTCTCGCGAGCAAGAGTACTGCGAGAGTTGATCATCGACACCAGTCCCGCAGACATCGTGGGTATGGGTACGAGCCCAGGCGGAACTGGTATGTCATCCGGAGGCTACGCGTTGCTCACGCCTGTCGCAGTCCGCATGCTTATGCGGGAGTCGCTGCTCCTGAGGCGAATCGTCGGCGAGGGTCGTGTTTGGGAGGTGTGTTTTCGTTTTGTATCAGACGACGTATCGTCGCTAACCATCGATCTGCAGTCTCCTACGCCTACCCCGTCATCGCCCGTCCCTTTCCCGCACTGCCTTGACATTGATCTCACGCTCTCCCCGGCCCGCTATGGTCCTGGCGCAGGCAATCATGCTCATGGCCCACCCGGCTTTGGAACGCATGGTGGTGGGTATGGCCAGATGGAACCCGGGAACGACCATTGGTTCTGGCTGACGGACAGTGCGAGCAGGGCCAAGTTTTACGGTTGGGTGTAATTGAAACGTATGGCAAGGATGCTTGAAGTTAAGGAATTGTCGTCTTGTTCTCCACCTGGTTTGTAATCCTACTTGTGTACACGTCCTAGTGTATCAGCTTGCCGGTTCAATGCTTGTATAGCCTGCAGAATATCAGAGGTAACGCTTGTGATTCAGAGGCAAAGTGCTTAAAAGCAGGACGAGCAGAGCGCATATATACCATGCATCGACTATATAGCACATAAAAGCTATCTAAAATGAGATAGAAGTGTGTAGATCGTACAAGGAGATATCGTGAGCAGGATCGGATCAGAAGACGAATAGGCAAATCAAGCATTGCATGAACTTTGATTCCACTTTCGGGTTAGCGCCACGGCACGTCCACTCGTTTCAGTCTCTCGCAAATTAATTGTGAGCTTGAGCAAGTCGTTCCGCATCCTTTGCCCAGTCTGCCTCCCGGATGCCAAACTCCACTGGCAAGAGAGTCATGTTGAAGGCGCAAATTGTCAGCCCGTTGGGCTTGCGGACGCGCGATTCCCAACCCTCTGGAAGGCGTTCCTTGAAAAGCACCGATCGAAGATCCTCCACCCGTCCACCAAAGATGGTAAGCATCGTCGACGAACTAAGGGTCCACCGTCAATCATCCACTAGAGATGGACGAAAACCAACGACGTACTTGGCACTCCCAAAGACCCTGTGGTAGAGGCTCGTGGTGTACGCCTTGTTGGTCACCTTTGCCTCTGCACGGCGTTTCCCCATAATGCGGGACATGTCGCTCTTGGTGAGGAGCGGATTACCGTCGGCGTCCTTTCCAGTCGCAAACGAGAGAAGTTCTTCGATGAACGCCTCGTGCTTGACGGATTGGTTGGGTTGCAGCGCCGTATCCAGTCCTACACAACGTCAGCGATCCAATGTCCACTCGAGGCGCGCCAGACGATGTGCGTACGGGTGAGCGATCCGTCGTGTTCGATACCATTGTGCAAATCAAGCTCCTCCAAATCGAACGTATCCTTGCTGTAACTCCTCTTCAACATGCTGGCGGCAATGTGTGGCACCAATGAACAGAACGAAGCGCCAAAGTTGTAGGTCGTACGAATTTGTGAGGTGAGTTCGGTGAACCTGATGCCTCGTCCACTGCGCGAGATGATCCCTACAAGGATAGAGAACGAGTGCGAACATAGGTCAGTGAGCTGGGTTGCGCAACGATCGTGTGGGCGTGCAAACGTACCATGGTTGGCCATCGCGTTGAGCGCTGGGCAAGCGCACCGACTGTCGCCTTCTCGCGGTGGCCTGTATTCGGGCCAGTACCCTCCATAACCTGGGTGGCCCTCGGGCGTCACTTTTCCAACAGGTCGGCTAAATTGCACGACGTTGCCTAGGGTCAGAAAGACATCCCAGGTCACCACACCCGCCTGGTAAAAGGCATCGGAGACAGTGTCGATAATCCCCATTTGTACGTTGCGAGTGGGTTAGCAAGGGAAGGCTCGTCGAAGGGTGATTCAAGCGGGTGTCAGGCAAAGGGACCAGGGCCTTGCGGTTCATTCTGATATAGCAATGAGGAAACGGGAACCTGCCGCCCGTGACAAACACTCCTTCACATAAATAAATGAAATGTGACATAGATAGTCACGTAAGTTTAAGGGTAGGCCCGGGAGAAACAATGAAACGAACCTTCTGGACTGTGTTCTGACTGGTCCCGGCTACCGTCGGTGACCAGCTAACCGTAGCCAGCCGTTTCGGAGACCAAGCTACAGGATGTTCGGGTAGGACAAAAACCGGGGACTGTGAAATGACTGCGAGAGTCACGTGTGGCTTATCGCCTAGATCTTTGTGGTAGTGTATAAATGTCGTTGATTATGCCGATAGGCTGGAGTTCGGGTTGACACCTAACGTGATCCGTCGGAATCAAAGTCACAGTCCTCCTGGCTTTTACTGGGTTGGTATGCAGATACATACTGACCAAGTCGACCCTCTTGCTGATATGGAACCTGCGGTGATAAGTTTCGATTATCGCCTGGAGCTATCCTTCCGCGGAGTTTACTGGGGTTTATGGCGCCAATTAAGCAACCGGAGCTTTTTACCTTAGTATGACGGCACCCCACCATATGTCACAAGCTCACAAGGTAAGCAAGCTGGGTAGATTGAGAATCGAACGTGAAGAAACGGAACGCACTCAACTACTTGTTGAATGTATGGGGCACGGTGGAGGCAACTATCGCTCCGACTCACAGAGCAGTACCGGTGGATTCGAGAAGTTCCTGTAAAACAGCGATTACTCACAGCATCGAGAACTCAGAAGACAACTAGATCCGTCGAGGTTGGAAGCGAGCTTGACTCGGAGGTCAGTGCAGCTTAGCCGGCTGTCGATCGCCGAATGCTCGGCTAGGATTGTACAGCCACAACGGTTTTGCTCCCGCCGGCCCCCTCATGCCAGCGGATTGATGAGTCTTACACAGTTGATAAGTGCATGTCCGTCGATGGTGGTACATCTTTTCACTAGAATCTAGGCGTGCGTGGGCAACTGTTCACTCAACGCTATGTTTTGACTCGCTCAGAGCTCTGAGGCAAACTTTCGCGAATCCCATATCGACGTCAACCGTTCATAGAAGGACAAAGTAGACCACGCTCTACAAATATGATGCTGACCGGCGTAGCGGTATTACAGCTATTTCAAAGTGAGCGGGTCAGCCTTTTTCTCCGTGACATCTTTTCACTGCAATTTACACGCTAGTGTGAGCAAATTATTCTGCCTATGCTCTGACTCTCTGAGGGAATCTTTCACGAATCTTTCCCATGTCAACCCCAACGGCTGAGACCAGAGTTGTCATGCTCTTCTTATAACCTTATGCTGATTGGTGTAGCGCCGTGACGGTAGCGGTGTTAAGTCGACTTGTGAATTTGATTCTGATGGATCATCATCGTGGGCCGTGCCTGATGGTATGCCGGCGGACGCGTTCGTAATAGATATATAACCGGCAGTAAGCTCACTGACTGCTCACCCGCATTTCAGATGCTGTCACGCTCCTTCAAGTCCTTCATACCGCCCGCACTTTCGGCGTTCGCTCTTGCGACCAGCACACTCGCATTTCCGACCGCCAGGTCAACCGGTGAACTTGTGGTCACTCTTGACTACGGCTCGTTCCAGGGTTTCGATTCCGCATTCGGAACCGAATCCTTCCTCGGCGTACCTTTCGCGCAACCGCCGTGAGCTCGCGTTGTATCTACACCTCTACACAAACGTCTCATCGTATTTACAGTGTCGGGCAGCTTCGCTTCAACAATCCCGTGGCTCCTCAGCCGTTTTCGGGTGTTAGAAATGCGACCTGGTTTGGCAACGCTTGTCCACAACAACCCGTCCTTGGTCCTAATGAAACATTGCCCGACAACCCCGGGCTCAGTGGTGTAACCCAGTACCTCGGAGAGCTGCAACCTCACGGAATAGTAGCCGCTTCAGAGGATTGTAGGTTTGCGTGCCCGTCTGCCGGGTCATTTGCTCACACCAAGCACGCAGGTCTGTACCTCAATGTTGTACGGCCCGCGGGTGTCCCTGAGGGTGCTAAACTTCCTGTCGTCGTTGTAAGTTGACTTTTCTACTGTGTTCTAGGTCATAACTCACATTTGACCATAGTGGATATATGGCGGTAATATTTCAAATAATACTAGACGATGAGAATCTCATTCGAGTTTAGGTGCCTTTGAAAGCGGAGATGCATCGGCGTACAACGGTACTCAAATTGTATCTCGCTCACTCAGCTTGAAGTCACCGGTCATCTATGTTTCCTTCAACTACCGTATGAATGGTTGGTGTCACATGGACCACTGATCGGCTCAGCGGCTGACACTCCAATAGCGTTTGGATTCCTCGGTGGTAAGGAAGTGCAGGCGGCAGGCCTTGGAAATTTCGGGCTTCATGATCGTAAGCCTGCAAACTTTTGTCCAATTTAGATACACTGACATGGTCATGCAGAACGATTTGCACTCCAATGGGTTCAAAAGTATATTTCCCTCTTCGGAGGAAACCCAGAACAGGTTGTAGTGTAAGTGTTGCAAGTTCAGTGATCTCTACTGGAGCTGGAACTCTGTTTAGATGGGGCCAAAGCTCTGGCTCGATATCTGCGATGATGCAGATGGTTGCCTACGATGGTCAGCTAGATGGGCTGTTCCAGGGAGCCGTCATGGTATGACTATGATTCAGCAGTCACGCCATTCGAAATCCTCATAATGTAACTGTCTTCAGGAATCTGGTTCTGCTTCTCCGATCCATGGCATCACCTTCCAAGCAGCTCAAGACAACTACGATTTCCTCGTAGAACAAGTTGACTGTACTTCTGCCAGCGATACATTGAGCTGCCTTCGTCAAGCCCCTTACCAAACGATCATCAACGCGGTTCTGCAGACCACTCCATTACTTTCCTACCAGGCTCTCAACACCTCATGGAGGCCGCTGGTTGACGGTGTCTTCTTGAAACAGTCGATCAGGCAATCATTGAGTGAGGGTAAATATGCACGGGTAGGTTTTGTGAGATCAGATCATTTATGATGGCTGAGCACTGGCACTTGACAGGTACCCGCGATTCTTGGGGATGTCGATGACGAAGGAACGTGAGTCATCTGAGCTAAAGGTCGTCAGAAGTTTTCATCACCATTCATGAAACCTTGTAGACTCTTCTCCCTATACAGTTTCAACGTGACGTGAGTATGACTCCATATCTTTCGCAAGGTGGTTTACTGACAGCATCATAACAGTACGAACGCACAGTTTTTGGAGTACATACAAACGATGTTAGATGTCTACATTTTCCCGTGGCCTCTACTATTGTTAACCAACTACATGCTGCCAGTTTCCTTGTCGGTGCCACCGAGGACGAGATCAAGCAAGTCGGGCAGCTTTACCCAGATGACCCCACGCAGGGGTCGCCATACGATGTCGGAACGAATGACACTCTGACGTGAGTTTGATTGTGGACCGTCCTCTGCGTTTGTCTCACTTTTATAAATAGTCCGGAATATAAACGCATTTCTTCGTTCCAGGGCGATTTCTACTTCCAAGTTCCCCGTCGGTACGCTTTGAGCTATCTATCTCAAACGCAAGACGTTTGGAGCTACCGTGAGTTTGAGTCCATCTACTAATATGCCGAATCTCAATGATCCTTTCATACAGTCTGGAAGCGGGACAAATTTGTTCCAGGCCTAGGTTCCTTCCACGAAAGTGATCTCCAGGAGTTCTATAACCTCACAGGATCTCCCGATTGGGTGGGCGCTGACGCGCTAGGTGCGTTGACTTGTTTGATTGAATCAGTGTAGTCTGAATAATCACACCATTGCCAGTCAACTTTGCATATACGCTCGATCCCAACGTTCCCGACGATGGGTATCCTTCTGGTGCTGCCCCGTCCTTGTTGTCCAACATTCGCTGGCCGTCATACAAGCTGTCATCACCCCAACTCTTGACTTTTGAGGACCCGAACGTACTCACGTTCTCGGACGACACGTTTAGGGCTGAGGCGATGAAATTTTTGGACACGATGCAATCGAGCATGGACCTTTAATTCTCGCCTTATCTTGGTCGATTGTGGTGATGTTTGCTGTGTATGCTTGTCGGGCCATGGTCGGGCCCGAATTCTGACCTACTGGTACTGATAGCAACACTAAAAGTGTAGTAGATACTTGCCAAGCAAATTTGATTTTGTATTTACCCACCAGGCTTGTAAGTGCAGAAGCAGACAGCCCACGAGGTAGTGTTGGCAGTCCAAATCTAGAAACGCAATCGAGTTCAAGGCACCGACCTTCATAGTCACTGGGTCCACACAATCTGATTGGGTGCAGCAGTAGAGTCCTGCTGGCCCCAGTATGGTTACCTCTTCATGGTTTGAAAACGTACCTATAATGTTCCGGGAACGCATTGCCAGCGGAGCACCAGAGCCTGGCAAGTGTCAGTGTGTAGACATGCGACGCCACCTGTGACCAGAAGAGCTGAACACCGGAATGTATGGATGAAACAAAACTATACGTACATACGACCGGGCTTATGTTTACTCTCGCGCATAGTGAGTCCTGGAGATATGCGGAATGGCGATACGATATACATGTGACAATTTACATACAAGGGAAACGAATGAAGCAAAGCAATTGTGGCACAGGTATGCCGATTCGGAATACATATGACCTTCAGGAACGCCGGATATCGATACATATCTGTATGCAACCTGATACATCTTATCAATCGACCGTCATCAGGGACTAGGACTCAACAGGCAGATCAATCGGGCTGCTTACCTTGATACAACAGATTATGATGATGAAAAAGTGATCGATGAAGGTATCTCTGTCATGGAGATCTGACATTATTTTGTTCCAGGTTCTCCTTGAACGCGAGCCAGCCAAACGCGGTGGATAAACAGAGAGCCAAGGAAACGTATGTCAACGAATAACGCTAGTGAATCAAGGCGATCAGAGAGTCATGAAACGATAAGAGGGTCATGTCACTACAGACCTCATGCTGCGATGTCGGGTATTGAAAGCGAGTGACACAGGATGGTCCATCAAATAACTGGCAAAGGGGCTGTGATTGTGACGCAACTGCCGAAGACGCGTGATCTCGTGTTGCAAAACGGGATATAGTTTGACGTTGCAGACGGCGTTCATTCAGGGTCGACGGCGACATATGTGGAGGGCAGGCGGGACCATCGAAAGTGACAGGAGGAGGAAGAGACCACGGCAGACCCAATGCATCATTGTATATGCTCGTTGAATGTGTACCTTCCCTCGATATTACGCGCGCGGTAGTAAGAGAATGGAGTGCTCTCGATGGTTCATTTGGGATGTTCCTCTCTCGAAGCTTCACCGGGGCGTCGAAGATGTCGATTATCTCTGGAGATTGGGGGAACGTGAATGGCTCGGCTGAAAGAGCTGCAGAAGACAGGACAGCGGAATGACTGTAAGAAGCAGAGGCGACTTTACGAGGGATGGCTTTAAGGAGAGCGCCAGTGGGTAGACGGTACGACATCATCGGCGTTCACTCATACCGGGCGTCGAATTAGAGCACGTCACACTTTATACGCTCGCCAAGTGCGGTCCACGAGGGACACGATCCATTCAGAAAATCTTGGGCGAGCCGCGAATTAGGTCGAAATGGATGTCGGCATTGGAGCGGTCTTCCCAATGCATCCAACTTGGTTATCTGATGTGAGTTACCTGCCAAGAAAAGCAAGACCAGACCCTGATAGCAGGATGATTCAGTGCATAAAAATGACATGTGAGTACGGTGCGACGTTTTGCACTCACCGCCGGCGAAGACGACGAGTTCTGTGCGGACTTTAGCCCCTGAGGAGGGAAAACTAATGAGGAGCCGTCCGACTTGTCCATGAACGTGGCAAAAGCTGTAGACATGGTAAAGATGGGCCGCATAATCGCCACGAGCTGGAGGGCAGCCAATGGCCACCGTTCTCTAGGATGAAGCCTGAGCACATGATGACGAACAACTGAGTCGAGATGCGGCGTAGGTGGTCGCCACTGGCAGGACCGGCAATACGTGCTACCCGCCTCGTGTTGACGTCCGTCATTGAAGTTGGACCCTGCATCCTCGTGGTTGCGGCGTAAGCCACCACTCCCCCAGGTCCGAGAGGGGACTCAGGCTGGGGATGTGGAGATCAGATTACCTAGGATTGTTTAAATTCGACTCGGAGCTGTCGGCCATTGCGAGGGGGGCTGGAAAGGCCCTCCAAGTGCCAATCTGGGCAGCGGATCACAGGGAATGAACTAAACCCAGGCAACACTACGAGCAAATGGGCGGTACCGATGCACTGCACGTGAGAGACGTGTTCACTGTAAATTACACGGCGTATTTCGGGCCGCGAACTTCTCGCGAGGAAACCATGTGACACCCCTTGCTGTCACGGCCTGTGATGCCAGAGCGTCGCTTCAAATTGTCGTTACGCCGCCGCACGGGCCCCTCGACGGTGAGGACACCTATTTCGTAAAGCCACTGCTTGAACGACGGCACCGTCGAGGTCGGCAAGTTAGATGAGCAGCTGCAAATTCGTAATCTGCGGTTGGCCGCACTGACTACACGTGTTGTGAGTCGTGTTCTGCTCCATTCCTTGGATAGGCAGTGATAACGCCTGGTGAACACGAGGCGCAACATTGACAATGATAGAAAACCCCTACGGCCCAGCATATTGTGCTGACCGTTCTGACTCTCGACAATGACTATCCCTACCCATGATCCCGAGCTCCCAGCTCCAGCTCCAGCTCCGCAGAGCCCAATCGCCGGCCTCCCTCAGTATGGCTTCGGCGCTGAATTCTCTTTCGACTCCCTTGTCCAAGACAACCCTTTCCTCTTCCGCATCTATACTCCCAAGACCCACTCACAGATTTTCGACAATACGGCCGAGCCCTACTTTGTCGGTCAAAAGTTCAACGAGCATTTCACGCGAGCTGCCGAGCAGCTGAAAGAGTCCTCACTTGCCCCTGGCGAGTCAGTTGCCTCCGCTTGCACGTACCGTGACGTCGCCCAGCACATGGACTGGACCCAGAGACACATGTCCCCATTCATCTCCACTACTTTCAGCTTCGTCTGGGCAATATGGGAGGCTACTCGACGCTACAGGGTCGGTTTGAAACACGATGTCGAAATCGCTGTCATCGATGCGAGAATGCTCGTAGGCCGAGCGGCTACCGCCTTGGAATTGCTGCGCAAAGGGACCCCCAGAGAGTAAGTCCACCTATCACACCAATCCTATTCAGATTGACCAACTCTATCCCCCAGGAGACACCTCGATTACTGGAAATGGTATAGATATGCATTGGAATCACAGGACGTTCTCGTCCATGGAGCTATTCCCGCCCCAGCCGTTTTAGCCTCTGTCCCGCTCCTTTCTTTGATCGATAAACTTCCCTCCTACTTCCTGCGCCAAGATCGCGATCCCAAGTCGTCACCCCCCTCGTTGGACTCTCTGTCTTGGGACACCATGGAGCGGAAACCGAGTTTCCGCCAATTTTGTCAAGACATGTCTGACCAGTTTTTGCGACTCTCCGCCGAGCATCGCCTCCGTGATGCAACTGTAGGCTCAGTGCGCCTAACAATGGCCTTCCTCAGACCATGGTTCCACAAAGTTGTGGTCAGGGATTTTTCGGGAGCAACCGACACGGCTTGCACCCTTGCCTTTATGATCGCACAGTGGCCTGCCCAGTGGTGGGCACGGGACCATCTGGAAATGTGGACAGTTATTCGGTCGCTTGTTCAAGCAGTCGCTGAAGAGGTCCGGGAGAAGCAGAAAGTGGACGTGAACGAGGAAGTTTGCAGGTTGCGAGACGTTGTAACAGACCTCGAACGCGTCGTTGACGATTACGAGGAAGCTGAGGTGATTTCCAACGTTAATCCTGCAAAGGAGGACGACGACCTCAGAGAGGACTACGTGATGCTACCCACCCCGCCCCTCTCCCCTCCGCCATCTACACGACCCACCGTCGTCGAATGTATCTATCCCGCTCCCATCCACCCAACCGCTGCAGTTTCCACTTCGACACAGGATGTCACTTCGGTTGCTCGGCCCGCGGAAGGTTCAGATAATTCTCGTCCAACGACGGTTATCCTTTCTCCCACTATCATCATACATCAGCAACAGCAGCAAGAACAGTGCTCTCCTGCGGAGACGCACTCCGATTCGCCGTCCCCGGAGCACGGTGCTGCAAAGCCACGAAAAGACCGATCACATTCATTCATTGAGACGGCTTCATGTATCATTACTGGCGTTCTCGTCGGCGCCTTCATTACTCTTTGCATCATCAATGCTCATCGACGCACACTCATCTACGTCACCTAAATGGTGACCTCGACTCGGAAACACTGTCCGTTCTGGAAGACGGAAAGAAGAATATGACCTGCGATGTATCAGTACTTGGCTTTGGACGTTACTTTATACTGGTATTTATTACTTCCGGCTGGGCTCGGGTTACCTCTAGTTGCTTGCGACATGTACTGTAGTGCACGATGACTTTTACTTAGGTTACATGGAATAAGAAATTGTTAGTGTCACGTTCACGTCAGCCATGAATGTCTTGTCTTCTCAGTCTCATCGAACTCAGCTCGTCCTCACTGCGGTGTCGACCTGCGTGATTACTTCCGCGCTATTTACCGCCTACAATGCCTACCGCCGGAGCGAACGGCGAAGAGACCTCAATGAAGATGTGCTCCGGTCCATCACCACCCACGAAGAACCCCGAGTTCATAGACTTTCAGTGTCGACTGAGGAGGAACCGCCGCAAGAAACATTTATACGTCCCAATCACATCGGCGGGTACAATGAAGACCTCGTCAAAGAACAACTCGCGCGAAATTACTCCTTCTTTGGTGACGAGGGCATGGCCCGCGTCCGCGCTGGTTCGGTCGTCGTCGTGGGCTGCGGCGGCGTCGGGAGCTGGGTGGCAGTCATGCTGGTTCGATCGTGCGTGCACTGGTGTATCCGCCTTGTTCTCTGTTTGGGACTGACCGGGCTCTGCAGCGGAGTCTCGCGAATACGGCTCGTTGATTTCGACTACGTGACGCTGTCGTCCCTGAACCGGCATGCGACGGCCACGCTCGCCGACGTTGGCACTCCCAAGGTGGGATGCATCGAACGGACATTAAAACAGATTTCCCGTTGGGTACAAGTAGACAGTCGGGCAGAGCTTTGGAGGAAGGAAGATGGCGGGAAACTACTGGAAGGTGCTGATTGGGTTATAGGTAAGTTAGCGTATTTTTCGACATTGGCGCGTGGTCTCAGCTCCCGTCTGCCAAAGATGCCATTGATAATATCACGACCAAGGTGGACCTTCTTAAATATTGCCATGATCACAACATCAAGGTATGTTGTGCTTACTATATGGACGGCGGCGACTGAATACGATTGTTGGTTTCTAGGTGTTCTCGTCTATGGGTGCTGGCGCCAAGTGCGACCCTACTCGCATACAGATCAGTGATATATCTTACACCATTTACGATCCCCTCGCGCGTTCTGTGAGGCGGAGACTGCGTCTCCAGGGTGTCTCATCAGGTATACCCGTGGTATATTCCACCGAGGTTCCCGGAGACGTCAAGTTGTTGCCATTGCCAGAGGAAGAGTTCCAGAAAGGCGATGTCAAGGAATTGGGTGTGTTTGATGACTTTAGAGTTCGGATACTACCAGTGCTTGGTGCGTCTTGCTTTTCTTTCCTGTTGACGCTGTCCCCAACTACGTTTGCAGGCCCTCTGCCATCCCTATTTGGGTTGTATATAGCGACCTATGTGATCTGCGAGCTGGCACAGAAGCCCATCTTAAACCCTCTACCTATTAAAAATCGCAGAAAGCTGTACGAACGCTTCCTCAGAGACTTGCTCCATCGTGAATCCAAGTTCGTCGGCGAACAGATCAAGTGCGTAGTCTCACATTTTTACTCCTTTGTTTCGTTGACCGGCTCCTGGAATCTAGCAAACTGCCCATCGATGAGGACGACGTAGCGCTGGTATTCGAGGATCTGCATCTTGGGCGTTCTGTTGTGCCGCCGCACAACGTCCCTGCTCGACCACAGCTGCTTCGCTGGGACCCCTTGAAACCATTGGTGCCAGAGAATTGTGTTGTGTTTGAGTTTGGGGAAGCGGAAAGGCATCAGAAAGAATGCCTTGGTATCGGCAACGCTGGAGAGCGTCGACGCCCGGTAGAGGTGTGGGGTGATCAAGTCCAACGTGTCGTTGACAAGAATGCGGCCGAGGTCGAAAAGTATCGTGCGTGGGTTGGCCTGTAGCATTACATACTACGATTTTCCTCCACGTATTCGAGTTCATTTGACCAACTCTGACGAGACCTCCAGACCAACGACGCTCACCATGGTTGAACCATCTCACTATCCATTGCATGTGTACATAAGTATGTACTTTAGGCTGGATCAAGGAATAACCTGACTATGCCAATTTTTGTGCCGTTTTCCCGTCACAAACTATTAGAGGCTAATGACTCTCGCCCCGAAATCAGCGATAGCGTACGGAAAGTTGGGTCCAGGACAACACATGAACATCAACGACGTCGGAATCTCAATGCGGTGTGCCAGTGCCGCCACCGTTTGTGGATTAAAGTCTCCGTCCACCAGCATCTGTATCATCATTAGTCACCTCTTTTTCCCAACGAGAAGAAACATGACGACCGCACCAAATCAATAGTAATTCCCGGAAACGCTTCATCCAGAACTGGACGCGCAGCGTCAACACAAGCCTCACATGCTGGATCGTCACGTACTTTTTGCATTGGCCTCCATCTCCGATGGCACCGTGCCCTTGTGAAAGTGCACAATCTTCAAGCACGACGTTTCCTCGTTTTGTTGGACATAGAGGATCATATTGAACAATTGATTGATCTGATCACGTTGCCTCGTCAGCTCAAAGCTCCAAAATATCGCGAATACTTTGATCGTACTTCGTCCGTCTTCACCAACAGACACACTTCTTGCCTCTTCAGCCTTTTCATGGCATGAATCAGACTGCCTCCCCAGTTCCGCGTGGGTCTCAGTCGGTGAAGCAAAGGTAGTTGGTCATATACCCAGTACACCCAGCGGAGAATGGCAACCTTGTTGTCCGTAATGGAAAAGAAGAGGAGTAACCCAAGAAAGTAGAGTGCAAACCAACTATGGAAACATCAACCCTGGTGATCGAGTACAACGTATAAAACGCACCCGGCGATCGTGGGATCAATGGCAATATTGCCCACAGATACGGTGACCGCCACAAGGACGGTGCCGACCACGCAAAACAACGAGCATCGCGAGGCTCGAGGGAGATGAGGTCGCGAAAAGCGCAGCAGCACAAGCGAGAGAGGGAAAAGCGTCATCACGGCAAGCCACACAACCGAATACCTGTAACCCATGATCAACTGCTCGCATGTAAACAAATGCACACCTACATTTTTGAGACAACCACCAAATTTGCGCCGGTGCTTGCATAAATCGCGCCGCTAAAGCCAACAAAGGATAGAACAGACACATACAGAGCCTTTGTGTACGGAAACGCTGCTAGGAATATGCGAGGCAGTGCATGGTCATGGGCCAACTCGGCCAGGAGCTCACAAGCGCTCGCTATGCCTACCCGACAAGATATCAACAAAGGCAATGCCACAGGGTGGATATCGACTCACCAGTAAGAACGCCTGCACAAAGAACGATCACTGCGTCTGTGACCACCCAGACCCTCAGCCAGCGTCCAGCCACCTACAACGTCCGCCGTTGGTATCCGCACACCTCACAAAAAAATCAATCGTACCTTTTGCGCCAACAGACTGAGCACGTTTGCTTGTGTCTGCACATTCAACGGAAGTAACGCCAACACGAACAGCATCATCATCGGATTCAAGATCATAGTCGAGAAATGGAGGTTACGCAGGACCTTTGGGTAGGTGCCTGGTTGCATCTTGGCTGCATAAGCTGGCGCACCTGCAAACGGGTGATCAAAATAATATCACTTGCCGTAGCGCTCGCATACATTCAAACCCGGTCATACCAAGCATACTAATGCACACACCATTGAAGACCTGTTTCAGAATGGATACCGGGGAAGACAGTCCTGCCTGACCGGCAACCCAGTTCTCTCGGAGCTGGAGAGCCCCGACAGAAGCCCACGCAACTATGGATGCGATCGCAAGAACAAGCACTGTGAGAAGCTGCACGCACGGCATGCATGGATCAGTCCAGTTAACCTCGACGCATGCAGTGACACATACATGAAATGCAAACACACCGCTCGCAATGCGTGCACTCTCCCGAAGCCCCAAGAGACCGACCGCGGTGAAAAGGACGAATACGAGTAGGGCTCCAATGTAAAGTGGAAATGGCAAGGTAACCTCTCCAGCGAGGTACGAGCTAGCAGTCGCCGCCGACATGACAGCAGTTGCGGCAAAGTCAAGGAGGAGGAGCGCAGCGCCGACGAGTGCGACGGCCTTTGTCGACCCGTTCAATCTGTCACGTTGAGTATCATGCTTCCCGGTCAATATCGGCGGTATTACTCACAGATAGGTGTAGGGTGCTCCACTTATGGGCAAAGCTGATCCAAGCTCCTCCATGATGGGACGCCAAAGGAACAGTGTCAAAGTGGCAATAAACAAGGAAAGTGGCGAGCTTTAAGTTTGAAGTCACGGATGGTATGGTTAGCGACCGCGAATCAGCCCAGAACACCGGCCAACTCACTATACGCCAGACATAGCAAACACTGTGGGGATGGTATAAAAGACGCCACCCAAAATATCGTTGGCAGAGAGTGCACTTGCCGCAAATTGGCCTAATATGCGCTGGTTTTTTAGTTCGAGGAGCGCATTGTGACCGTGTGAGAGGTCCTCCCGAGAGAGCGCGATCCTGAAATTGGAGCCCCAGCCGGCGAACTCAAAGTCGTCGCTGAGGTTCAAGAAGCGTGAAGGAACCGATTTGGCCTTGAGCTCGCCCAATGTACGCGTTCTCTGACGACGGAGGACGATGTTGAACTGCACCTTGTCGTCAGACGTGGATAGTAGTAT
Source organism: Imleria badia (assembly GCA_015039435.1). Taxonomy (NCBI): domain Eukaryota; kingdom Fungi; phylum Basidiomycota; class Agaricomycetes; order Boletales; family Boletaceae; genus Imleria; species Imleria badia. Next base: position 380,237 of record MU130755.1, on the reverse strand, counting down.
ACCACTGACTTGAGGAGTCGTTTTAAGTCAGTAAATGCGCGGATTTCAAATGGGCACTTGAATACAGCACCGTTTTCTATAGTCGAGGTATCTGTATCTTGAGGGAAACCAGCAACTCTACTCTCTCCCAACGTCGAAGGCGTGTCCATGGTAGTGCGACAGGGTAGAGCCGGGTAAGCTCGCGACAGCACGGGCGCAGAACACCTGAAATATAACCCCAAACTCAGGGGGTACGATGACACAGTCCCACGCGGACGAACTTGAACATATGAATAGGGCCAGGATACAATACGTGTTAGGTACTTGCCGCATAATAGTACCGCAAACTTGAAGGATTACTTCCCCCACTGAGGTCGTGGACGACGGAATAGCTAAAGAAGAGCACTTTGAACGTGAGTGCGAGCCCCGCGTGCAATGCAGCGACGGCGATAATGAGCAGTCGTGTCGCCTTTGCATCCGCCTTCAAAGCAACCAAGTCAAAACTGAACCACAAACGATCAAGGACACGACTTACGCTCGTAAGAATGGATTATACATTCGCCGCGAGGTAATAACCGGGCCACACCGACGAGGACCCAACGCGGAATGGGCTCTGGTGTGACACAGCACCTGTCGTATGCTTGTCAGTACGCGTGCCATGCACGCAAGACGACTGACAGAGACGGGAATCCATACGCCGAGAGCATCCGGGTCCACCACTCACCGACAGCCAAGGCAAGCCAACTGGCACCCCGAAGCTGTACGTATAGCCGATCGTTGCGGCGAGGCCCAACTACCCAAAAGTAGAGGGTTGGGAATTATCTAAGGCCACGTGGTGACTAGGCAGACGCGTCTCTCCTGACCCTGTACCACAACTTGAATAATGGCATACGTCGCCGTGGACGCGGACGAAGTGAGTACAATATACGACGAGTCTTGACCTGTGTGATTACCTTGCTCGCAGCATCTGGAGGAAGGTCCAGAGGGCCTTGAATTCAAATGTGAGTAGTATGCATCAGCCACTTCTTCACTAACCCGATTCACAGCATTCCTTGGTGCAACCAATGCTCGAACGCAGTCTGCATCTCCCAATGTTGACCGTGGTAGGTTCCACTCTTGAAATTCTCGCTAAACATGCGTGACGCGGATGCACAGGCTATCTTACCGACCATGGTGCTTCATCCAAAGGTCCTTCCGGATTTTGGACAGTCGAATATTATCAACCCTATTTCGACGTCGACACTTCTACAGTTTTGAAGCGCTGCTACTCGACGTTGCTCCCCTTCTCTCCGTCATACCTTACCACCCTCTCCTCTGGTTGTGACCTGTACGGCCCCTTCTGGGTCTCCACGACACTCATTCTTGCACTCTTCCTCTCCTCTTCACTCGCTGCCAGCATTTCCAAGTTCCTCTCTGCACCCAACACTCAGTACGATTATAATTTCGGGTTGTTGGGCCTTGCCGCAACAATCGTCTATACGTACAACTTCGGGGTGCCACTAGCGCTCTGGCTCGCCTTGCGGTACTTGGGTGTTGGTGAGTGGGGCATCGTGGATGCCCTCGGCGTGTGGGGCTACGCGCAATTCGTATGGATTCCCGTCTCTGTCAGTCGTGTTGCATGCATCCATGGTACGCGTACTGACAAGCACATGTCCATGACAGGTGCTGTGTGTCATACCAGAGTCCATTACGCGTTGGGTCCTTGTCGTCGTGGCCTTTTGCCTTTCCGGTTATTACCTCGCGGCGAATGTGTACCCTATTCTTTCGAGCGTAAGTCGTGTCCTTGATCGTTTGTGGTTCAGTTTTGACTTGGTTGCTTTGAAGGCGGATGCAAAGGCGACACGACTGCTCATTATCGCCGTCGCTGCATTGCACGCGGGGCTCGCACTCACGTTCAAAGTGCTCTTCTTTAGTTATTATGTCGTCCGCGACCTCAGTGGGGGAAGTGATCCTTTGCGGTAGTACTAGTGTGAAGTGTTGCATTTCTTCTCTACATAGTAAGAACATGGCCTGCGGTGCTGAGCGTGCGCTCCTGTCCATATGGTCCGTTGTCTCCCGCGCTGGTCCGTGCGGCACCTGGTCAATGCGTGTCGCTTCCGTCGCGACCTTTGCTCTTCCATGCCGTTTCGCCCGTCGATCCCTTCCACCTTTGCTACAGCGACTGGAGGGGTCAATCAACTTGACCATCTCCTCACTCATTCTATACAGTAGATCATGTGTCCTGTATCCTCGTCTTCTCTTTTCCGCCCTTGCTATAGCAATGGCGTTCCAACTTATTCATCCACCACAGGCAAAAGCCAGGACGCGGGACGACTAACACCTAGCTAGAGGACCACCTAAGCATGTCCGCGATCCGAATCTCGGCACTTGCGCAGCTCCCCAAGGTGATGATTCACTTCACCCCAACAACTTGGGGATTGAAAACGGTGGTAGGGCTTAACCCACTCGCGAGCCGTATCGAGTTCCTCGAGGGGTGGAAAAATGGCAAAAAGAATCGACGCAACGCGTTTCGGATCGTCGAGTAAAGAGTTTCCGACACAAGTAATCCATCACATGGTTGCGAACGCATGGGCGCGCGACGTCTACCCATTCCGAGTCCCTCGTGTCGATGACGATGGTGAGCTTCTGGAGACGTGGGTGTTGTTAAAGTTGGTGGAAACCATTGACTGTGGGCTTGAGGTGCTCTGTCTCGGCGCAACAGTCGAGACTGAAGGCTTCGAGAAGCGGCCACGAGGTCATCGTCCGATGAAGAGATGCTGCAGAGATGGGCAATTTCGACACAGCGAAGGCGGAAGAATGAAAACAGTGGTCGGATGGAGTCCGTCTGGATGGGTGTTACACCATTACAGTCCTCCGGATGATCGTCTCGAGAGATTTGTCGCAAAGCTGGACTACTATAGCAAGGCAAAGCTCTGCACGGGAATGGTTCGTGGCGCAGAAAAGGCTGGATGAGGAATGGTGGTGACAATTCAACCACTCGACCAGATACTAGTGGGGAATATGACAATTACGGTCAATGAGAGTCAACTTCTTTAGCATGGGAAAATGTTTTTGGGGAAGGACTGCCCGACTAAAACGAGGGAAATATTGACAGTCGAGGGTGAGACTAGTGAGGACTCGAGTTGCATGAGGTGCTCATATGCAGCAGTGTCCAGGTCTAGAGTGTTGAGGTCCACCTCCACCAGCTGCTTCCAACTCCTGATGGTCTTGGATAACCATTGGATCATCGCGTCTGGATATTTTTGATAAAGGCATCAAGGGCAAATGGTTTCATGTTTGGGTATATAGTCACCATGTACGATACGAAGTCGATCAGCGTCTGGGGTACAAGGTCACCCTTAGGGACCGATCTGCAACTGCCTCAGGGATGGTCCGTTCGACCAATTGAATAACGCGATGTCGTCAGGCGTGGGGCATGTGCCCTTGATTGCCTCTAGTTTCGGAAACAGTGGAGGAAGCGGATCAAAAGGTGGAGGCGAATGAACGGCTATGGCCCGTAGCCAGTGGTTGGGCGAGCGGAACTGTTCACTTGGAGTATGAGAATATCACTGTTATGCATGACGCACACTTTTGCAGCAACTTCAGGAGACAATGGGTGGAGGAGCATGTAATTCCGAAACCTATGGATATGGCAAGGACGTCACCGTGACTCACCCAGTTGACTTCCCATAAGGCATCCAGCGCGCGTTCCTCGAGCGCGCGGCATGTGCGGCGAGGCGCGCAAGAGTGGGCTGATCAAGAAAGTCGCACACGCCCGCGGATATTTTGGTTGATCGTAGAGCTGCATGCATATCGAGTGACTGAGGTGCTCTTGATGGTAGAACGACTCATCATTTATACAGGGACTCGGAAGGTGACGGGCACCTCGTGAAAGCAAGATTCACGATGTTCTGCCAAGGCCCATCAACGTTTCTGTCAACAGTGAGCGACAGCGCCCTAGTTGTACAGCGTTGTCAAACGAAAACCCCTTGTCGATTCAGTTTGAAACGCTGGCCTCTGCCAAGCAAATCGTAATCGTAAAGGGTTGGCCAAGGTGGCAAGGCACCACTCACCGCCGCGTGCGCGTTCTTCGACTCCCGTGCCAGGGAGGCTCAAACTTGTCTACATGCAAGTACGTGGATCCGTTCACGTACGTCGTTTGATGGTCTGAGCTCTTGCATGCGTGGGACTGTCATTGTATACCCCTGAGTTGCGCGGAGTTGTGTGGCACTCGAGTGATCTTCAAGTTCGCCCCGGTGTGGTTGCGAGTCTACCGTGTCACTATTGTGTCGCCCTACCATGGACACCCCTTCGACACTAGAGGAGAGTAGAGTCGCCGGTTTCCTCCCTTACGACTCGGAGACCTCGATGATGAAAAACGGTGCGCGTTGTATTGCTTTGAAATCCACATTTGTTGACCACTCGCGTCTCCAAAGTCATTGGTGCACTCCCATCCACGTCCGACGACCAAGTTCAGTTCAACATCGTCCTCCGTCGTCAGAGAACGCGTACATCAGGCAAGCCCAAGTTCAAAGTCGTCCCTTCACGCTTCTTGAACCTCAGCGACGACTTCGAGTTTGCGGGGTGGGGCACCATTTTCAGGATCGCGCTCTCTCGGGAGGACCTTTCGCATGGTCACAATGCACTCCTCGAACTACGGAACCAGCGCGTATTGGGTCAATTTGCGGCGAGTGCACTCGCTGCCAATGATATTTTGGGTGGCGTCTTCTACACGATCCCCGCCGTATTCGCGATATCTGGTGTCTAGTGAGTCGGACGGTGTTCTGGGAAGCTTCGTTGCAGCTAATCACAGTCGTCGTGACGTCAAAGCTCACCGCTTTCCATGTTTGTCGCCACTTTGACGCTGTACCTTTGGCGTCCAATCATGGAGGAGCTTGGATCAGCTTTGCCCATAAGTGGAGCACCCTACACCTATCTGTAAGTGCTATCGCCGATATCGAAGCATGATATTCAACGTGGCAGATTGAACGGGTCGACAAAGGCCGTTGCACTCGTCGGCGCTGCGCTCCTCCTCCTTGACTTTGCCGCAACTGCTGTCGTGTCAGCCGCGACGGCAAGCTCGTACCTCGCTGGAGAGGTTACCCTGCCGTTCCCTCTCTACATTGGCGCCCTGCTCGTATTCGTCCTTTTCACCGCGGTCGGTCTCCTGGGGCTTCGGGAGAGTGCACGCATTGCGAGCGGTGTGCTTGCATTTCATGTGTGTGTCACTGCGGTTTCGAGGACGCGTCGAGGTTGACCAGACTGATCCACGGCGCGTGCATTGCAGCTTCTCACAGTGCTTGTTCTTGCGATCGCATCCATAGTTGCGTGGGCTTCTGTCGGGGCTTTCCAGCTCCGAGAGAACTGGGTTGCTGGTCAGGCAGGACTGTCTTCCCCGGCATCCATTTTGAAACAGGTCTTCAACGGCGTATGCATCGGTATGCTTGGTATGACCGGGTTTGAATGTATGTGGGCACCACGGCCAGGAATATCGTTTTGAACACGCGTTTGCAGGTGCCCCGGCTTATGCAGCCAAGATGCGACCCGGTACCTACCCAAAGGTCCTGCGTAACCTCCATATCTCGGCTATGATCTTGAACCCAACGATGATGCTATTCGTATTGGCGTTGCTACCGTTGAATGTGCAGACGCAAGCAAACGTGCTCAGTCTGTTGGCGCAAAAGGTGCGATCTATTTTTTATTAGGTGTCCGGGTATCGACGGGAGGCGTTGTAGGTTGCTGGACGCTGGCTACGGATCTGGGTGGTTACAGACGCAGTGATCGTCCTTTGTGCAGGCGTTCTCACTGGTGAGTCGAGATCCGCGCTGTCTTTGCTCTTGCTGATATCTCGTTGGGTAGGCATCACGAGCGCTTGTGAGCTCTTGGCCGAGTTGGCCAATGACCATGTGCTACCTTGCACATTCCTAGCAGCGTTACCATACACAAAGGCTCTGTATGTGTCGATTCTATCCTTTGTTGGCTTTAGCGGCGCGATTTACGCCAGCACCGGTGCAAATTTGGTGGTTGTCTCAAAGATGTAGGCATGCCGTTTTTTGCATGCGAGCAAGTTGATCATGGGTTACAGGTTTTCTGTCGTGTGGCTTGCCGTGATGACGCTTTTCCCTCTCTCGCTTGTACTACTGCGCTTTTCGCGACCTCGTCTCCCCCGAGTCTCTCGATGCTCCTTATCTTGCGTTGTTGGCGCCGTGCTTGTGGCGGTCGCCGTATCTGTGGGCAATATTGCGATTGATCCAACCATTGCTGGGTGCGTTTTATACGTTGTGATTGAGCTCCAGGATTGACGCGTCCTAGTTGGTTTGCACTCTACTTTCTCGTGCTACTCCTCTTCTTTTCCATCACGGACAACAAGGTTGCCATTCTCCGCTGGGCGTATTGGGTGTATGACCAAGTGCCTCTGCTGCATCGACTGAGGCCCACGCGGAACTGGGGAGGCAGTCTGATTCATGCCATGAAAAGGCTGAAGAGGCAAGAAGTGTGTCTGTTGGTGAGGACGGACTCGGTCGGTCGAAGTATTTGCGACGCTTGGGAGTTTTGAGCTGACGAGCCAACGAGATCAGATCAATCAGCTGTTCAACATGATCCTCTATGTGCAGCACAACGAGGAAACGTCGTGCTTGAAGATTGTGCACTTTCACGAGGGCACGGTGCCGTCGGAGATGGAGGCCAATGCAAAGAGTGGGTGACGGTGACCCAGCATATGATGCTCGTGTTGACGTTCCCGTCTAGTTCTGGATGAGGCGTTTCCGGAGATCACTATTGATTTGGTGCGGACATGTTACTCTTTTTTTTTAAAAAAAAAGAGGTAACTAATGATGATACAGATGCTGGTGGAAGGGGACTTTAATCCACAGACGGTGGCGGCGCTGGCATATCGCCTGGAGATTCCGACGTCGTTGATGTTCATGTGTTGTCCTGGACCCAAATTTCCGTATGCTGTCGCTGATTTTGGAACAAGGGTCATCAGCCTCTAATGTTTTGATGATTGTAACACGTTTGGCATGTTCATGTTTTTCCTTTGACCGGCGCGCGCTAGAGGTACAGTACATAGTCGCCGATAATTTTATTTCGGTGTCAGTGCACCATGGAAGCCCTTGAATGCCATACCATGTCTGAACTCCCGATCATCACATCCGAGTCTGCCTGCAAGGCCAGCACCACTCGCCACCGATGCCTCTTGTTCGCCGAGGCACTCACATAAGCCCTGATCGGCGTTCGGGTCATTACAGCCCTCAGCAATGGTCTTCACCACCATCTATTGTGTCATCTCCCTCTTCCTCGGCATGCGAGGAGCCATCTCAGACAATCAGATCTTTGTCAAACTATGGCGCATCGTCTTCTACATGGGGTTTTCAATATTTGGTGTTAAGAGCCTGAGGAGGTTCCAGGTGTGTTTTTGCCTTCTCGTGATGACGTCAATGTGACCAACATATCAGTAAACAGCACTTTAACGCTCTAGGCATCGTACTAGTGACGTACCTTGATGTCGTGTATACAAATATGACTGCTGCGGTCACGAGCGAAGACGATCAGGCCGGCTTGATTGCCTTTCACATCCTCTGGGGGTGGATCACATGGGTTCATTCGACATTACGTGCAATGTGCGGCCCTCAAGAAAGCAGCCTCGAGGAGAGGAAGATGCTCGGACATGGAACACCACATGTAGTATGTACTCGGACACTCGGACTTTTAGTTGCATGTAATTTGCTTTTGTATATTGGGTCGTATAACACGCTGCATCGGCGTTACATATGGACTGGCACTGGTAAATCCCGAGGTCTCACCTGTAGAGCGTTCCCCGTCGCCCCGGGGATCACCCGGTACGACTTTGTTGCCCAGTCCATCTGGCTCGATATCTCGCATCCAACTGGGCGCTTTGGATTGTCTCGTGGTTCGGGTGGGCTAGTAGGTATGTCATTCGAGGAGTTCTCGATTGAATCGTTTCGGGAGCTGATTCCCCTTCCTGACATCAGATCGACCGCTGTGTCCAAGTTTTCGTGATGCTTTCGTTTCGCCGACTGTATTATCGGCTCGGTCCTGCAATCCAATCGGTGGCTTTCTGCTGACGAGGCAACCGGATCAGATCAATCAATTGTTCAGCATGGAGTGCGTGACGATCCAGCATGTGTTGACGTTGCACGTCCAGTTCTGGATGAGGCGTTTCCGGAGATTATGATTGATTTGGTACGGTCAATTGGTTTCTCGTTTTTAAAAAAAAGAGGTGACCAATGTTGTCCTGGACCTGAATCATTACAAATCTACTCCCGCGGCGTCGGCACTTGCGGCAATGAAAGCCCCTGAGGCCCATACCATGTGAGGAATCCAATGGGCGCATTAGCAGTCAAATAGGTGATCGTTTTGAATCATTGGATGATTAATTGTTGGCACTGGCGGGCACTACGCTCCCCCGATGCCTCTTGTTCGCCGAGGCACTAACAGAAACACAGATGTGCCTTGTATTTCTTACAAGCTTCACTGGCTTTTGTCCGTTCTGGGTGGTCTTCACCACCATCTGTTCGTCGATCTCACTCCTCTTCGGCATGCAAGGAGCCATCTCAAACAATCAGCTCTGTGTCATGTTATTCCGTGGCTTTCTTTACATGGCTTTCTTCGCATATGTGATAGGAGACCCTGAGGCGCTCCGAGGTGTGTTGTTTGCCCTACTTGATGACGTTCTGACATGATCGTTGTTTCAGTGCCAGTGCTTCCTGGTACTGTGGCTCAGGGTATTGCTCTAGGCATGGCATTAGTGACGTGCCTTGATGTCCTTTATTCGAATATGACCGCTTCGGCCACGAGCAAAGACAATCAGGCCGGCTTGATTGCCTTTCATGTCATCTGGGGGTGGATCACATGGATTCACTCGACATTACGTGCAATGTACAGCCCTCGAGAAAGCAGCCTCGAGGAGGGGGAGATGCTCGGTGACATGGAACAGCGCATGTAGTATGTGCTCGGACACTCGGAGTTTGTAAATCATATTCTACATCGACATTACACATGGACTGGCACTGGTAAATCCATGAGTCTCACCTGTAGAGCGTTCCCCGTCGCTCTGGGGATCACCCGGTATGAATTCTATTGCCCAGATCGTCTGGCTCGATATCTCGGCTCTCCGCTCTCCAAGCTCAAGTGGTTGCTTTGGTTGTCGGGTGGTGGTCGTCACCAAACATTTTAATTCCCACGCATCATATAGAGGGCCTCATCATGGCACCAAAGCTGCACCCGCAAGCCCAACGGTTGCGCACCATTATCGTCACAGTACCGATCATCGGTGCGACTGCATGTGCGTTGGCGACACTCTAGTTCACGCTGGCTCTCTAACGGAAAAGACAGACGTCTTGTACGAACGGCTAGTGCACGGGAAACCGCAGAGGACGTTACCTCCGCGGCAGCAGGACACGCCGGGTAAAAAGACGGAGAAAATCGGGACGTGAACATTGTAAAAAGCTCTAATGACAGTCTATTTGGTCTGCTCCACTTGAGGTAGAATGCGCGTGCCGGGTACGCGTGCCGGGTTGAATGAACGGTCGCAGTCGGCGTAGGCCGCGCCCATGCCGAAGCCGGAGGAGAGTGCTATGGGCCACGTGCGTCCTAGAAGAGGTGAGAGGCGGATGTGGGATGAGCGGGAGGCGCACTTCGGAAGAGAATGACAGAGGCGAGGACGCCGACGCCAAAGCCTACACCGCTGGGGAGGGGTGAGCAGAGAACGGCAAGAGAGGGTCAGACGTACGTTTTGACGAGGAGATCAGCGACTGGGACGAGGGTGAGTGTATGCGCTGGAACGAGACAAGAAACATACGACAGCGGTCATACTGTCGTCGTGAGCGGAGAAACAGGGCAAGTGAATGGAGCTCACTTTTTGTGCGACGACGTTCTCGGTGGACGACATTGGACAAGGATGAGCAAACAAGGATAAACAGCTCTCATGGCCTCGCACCAGTCGCCGATGATTTCGATCCCGAAAAAGAGCGCGGACGAGGTCGACTGGACGACGCCAATCCGCAATCTCATCGCAAAGTCGTACGGCGAGAACCCGGACTCGTACGCTAGCGAGTGCCAGTCTCTCCACCGCTATAGACAGGATGCTGTCAAGGGCGCGGGCAGCGACATGACCGGCCGCGATCTCCTCTACAAGTACTTTGGCCAGCTCGAACTCCTCGAGCTCCGCTTCTCAGAGATCCGCGTCAACTTTGCATGGCACGACGCCTTCACCAACAAGGTCACCATGCAGACATCCATCGCCTACGAAAAGGCCTCCATCCTCTTCCAGATCGCAGCCACACACTCGGCCATTGCTGCGGCGCAGAACAGGTCCGATCCAGACGGTCTCAAGCTCGCCTTTCACTACTTTCGCACCTGCGCAGGCATGCTCACCTACATCAACGAAAACTTTCTCCACGCGCCCTCCACAGACCTCAGCCGCGAGGTCGTCAAGTTCCTCGTCGGCCTCATCCTCGCACAGGCAACCGAGGTCTTTCTCGAAAAGTGCATACAGGAGAAAAAGGCGAATGCCCTCGTCGCAAAGATCGCGTCCCAGGCCGCATTCATGTACTCGTCTCTCTCCGAGGAAGTAAAGGATTTCATGGGAAAGGGCATCTTTGATCGCAATTGGGTCACGCTCATACAGGTACGTCTCTTTTCCGTTTCGCTGCCCATCTCACCCCGCTCCAGATCAAGTCCAAGCTGTTTGGCTCGCTTGCCCAGTTCTACCGTGCCCAGGTCGACACCAAGGCAGGCATTCACGGCGATGCCCTCGTCCGCTTCACCCTCGCAGAGACTCTCGCCAAAGAAAGCAACCGTTCCGCCCAGTCCTTTTCCGCCCTCTGGTCACACGTCTCGCCCACTCTCCCAGCCGACGCGGGGCCCTCCATCCTCGAGCGCACCAAATCTCATCTCCAAGTATGCACCGACCGCAAGAACGAAGCCCAGCGCGACAATGACCTCATCTACAACGCCGTCCTTCCCTCTGCAGATGCACTCCCCAACATCGACAAGGCATCCATCGCGACGCCCATCACTATCCAGGAAGTCTACAGTGCGCCCGAAGTGCAAAAGGTCATTGGTACAGACATCTTCGTCAAGCTCATCCCTCTCAGCGTACACGAGAGCGCGAGCGTCTACTCTGAAGAAAAGGCAAAGTTGGTGCGCAAAGAGGTCGAGAATGCAGAGAGTGCAGAGGTCGAGGTGCGCAGTGCATTGGAGGCCATAGGGGTACAGGAGGGTCTCGGCCGCTTCAAAGCCATGGCAGAGGGTGAAATCGACGCACAGGACGAGATCCCACTCGAGGTTCGGCGTTGGAGGGAGGATATCGGCGTCATGGAAGACCGAGAAAGCGTAGAGGCACTCGTGCGCGAACTGTCCCGCCTCAAGGAGGCTGTCAAGTCTGAGCTCGAGTCTATCTCACGTGAACTAGAGATCGAATCCCGCGAGTGCGAGTCCATGCGCGTCAAGTATGACCATCTGTGGACACAGGAGCCATCTGCTCCGTTGAACAAGTCCTTGAGACAAGATCTCAAGTCGCATATGAACGCCCTCGAGGCAGCTGCGACCTCTGACCAGCAGGTGTCTGTGATTTGGGACACCGTTAAAGGCGACATCTCGCTGATATTGTCATGCGGCCTAGAAGAGCTCTTCCGCGCGAGCGTACAGCAAAGTGGCGCAGAGAGTCTGCTAGACCTGGAAATCAGCTCGGAAACCCGTGACGAGCAAGAACGGGCCCACATTGGACACTATACGACCGAGATAGAAGAGCGTTTGGGAAGGATAAAAAAGATTGCGTACGAACGAAACGAAGTCCTCAAGGATCTCAAGGACAAGGTGCGCTTTACCCTTGATGTGGTTTCTTTTGCTGCTCACGACGGTTCAGATCCAATCAGACGACGTGTCGCATCTCCTCCTCCTCAACCGCCGCAATACCAATGTCGAGCCCACTTTATTCGCTGCCGAACTCGAAAAGTTTAGACCGTATCAGCAACGATTAGCCGCCACCGTGCACCACCAACAGATCGCGTTGCAAGAAATTCAGGGCATGTGGAAGAGTCTACGGGACACTGCAGGCCGTGGACCTGGCGCGAGGAAGTGGGAAGAACGAGAGAAGCGAAAAAAGGACGCCATCCGACGAATCTCGCGTGCACGCGATGGCTACATGGAAGTCCGGGATGGATTGACGTGGGTTCATCTCCTCGTGGTTATCACGCCCGCTCACTCCCTACAGGAAAGGACTGCAATTCTACAACCAACTCACGGAACTGAGTACGACGCTTTCTCGCAACGTCAAGTCGTTTGTTTCGGAGCGCCGTTCGCAGCGCGAGAAGCTAGCAGGACAGGCAGAGGTTCAACAACGACTGTCTACTGCAAAGCCGCCCCCTCCGCCGGTCGACACTAAACCTCCCGTCCCACCCCCACCCCGCTCGCCGCCTTCCATCGAAGCATCATTTGCCTCGATGAACCTGCAAACTGGGACGAGCCGTCCATCGCCACCAGCGAAGCCTCTCCAACACAATTCATACACGAGCCTGCCTCAGCCTCAGCGTCCCACCGCTTATATGCCTCCGCCTCCGCCGCAGTCGTCACGCACCTCGTACGCAGCGCCGAACCCACCTCCAGATCCATACGCTGCTCTCGGACTATTCGGCTCGTCACAATATGCTGCGTCGTCCCAGCCGTCTGCGCCGCCACCACCCCCGTCCGTGCCTCCCAGGCAGTCCTCGTTCCCCCCGCCGCCCCCGCCACCACAACCACAGGCTGCGCGTCAGTATGGGTCACCGGGGTACGCGACTAGCACGGCGTTCCCTGCGCCCCCGCCGCCGTTGCAATACGCGTTTCCGGCCCCGCCCCCGAGTACGTCGCCACGACCGCCAACGCAGTACCAAGCAATGCCACCACCGCCACAAGGTTATCCGTCTCAGTATTATCAGGGACGTTGAGGGCGTGTTGCGAGTGTACGACTAGAGTGGGGGACGGGCGGACATATGCACGGACTCTTTTTTTTTTTCCTATGTATTGGCTAGTCATAATGTCTAGACCCACGGCCAAACGTGTACACATGGTCATGTATACGGCTGTATGAATGACTCGGGCTCATGCCCCGTACAACACCTTGTGCGCCCACGCTGACGCGCGCCGTTCCCACCCTCCGACGGTGGCGTATACGCTCGCGACGTGCGCGTTCCACTGCGCTTGCACCATGGTCGTAAACGGCCGCGCGACGATGCGCGCGGAGGCGGGTGGGGGACCTGGGAGCGTCGTCGACGGTGCATCGACGAGGCGTCCAGAGAGCGCGTGTAGACTGTCACATTTGGTTGTTTCCGAGTTCAAAGTTAGCGCACGGACGCCACGGCGGTCGTATGAAACACGCACTCGGTACGGTGTTGCGTAGTCCTGCCAGTAGGAGGTGGGATGGGTATGGGTCGTGAGCGTGAGCGTTGGAGGAGTGGCGGGGCAACTCGGGCGTAACTTACCTCGTTTGTATCAGGTTGGAGAATCCATAGTAGACCTGCGGTGACGCCGGTAGGCGGTCTGAGGGTGTTTAAGCGGGAGAGGGTGGAGGACTTACCCCGCCCGTCGCGACTGCGCCTGCAAGGGATCCGACGAGAAACGACATGGCTGCAGTCTTCTGTCAAGCTTGTCAAGTTGCTTCCGGTCGTACGTTGTGTCAAGTTTCCGGTCTTCTCACGCCCTCCAACCTGCGTCAAGTTCGATTATTGCACTACATAAATTACGCGGAGCAAGGTCTGCAGAGAGTCGTACACGAAAAATGCGAAACGTCGAACGAAAACCATCGTGTGCATCACTTTCTGTAAACCTTGACCATGTTGTTCTCCAAACACCTGAACACCTCGCCCGAATTCACCGACTTCAACACCTCCCAGACACCTTCGGCCTGCTGTTCGCCCAAAATCACCTCGGTGCCCTTGGCGTCGTCGTCCAGCACAATAGCGCGGTCGCCCACCTGATTCGGGTGAACAGGACTCACGAACTTGATCGGCACATCCAGGAGCGAACCCTCTCGCCCCGGGTCGACGAACTCGATGGCGACGAGCGTCTCTGAGGCGCTCCGGAAGACATGCGTCATGAAGCCCTTGCAACCGTTGTACTCGCCATCGTACCAGCCGCCCAACGTGCCCGTGATTTCCACCATTACCTTTTTTTTCTGGAAGGCTGGATCTAGTAGCCATGTAGGTGCTGAAAAAAAAGGCTACGTGAGTGCCGTTTTTTTGCTGACCAGGGAGTCACTCACTCGAATCATCCTCGTCCGAGGTCGAGACACCCGGTGTCGGGGCCGAGTGCGTAAAGCCTCCTGATCCCATGGTGCGAGGCGTTGATACACTTGGGTACGATGCACCCGGTGTTGAAGCAGAAAACGGTGTTGGAGCAGCTGCGGGTGTGGGCGCAGACTTTTGTCGAGAGAATGAGCTGCGGTATCTACTTGTGACTCGGTGGTACTCACCCACGAGTAACTTGCGTCGGCTGGCCGTGCGGGCGACGTGTTGCCATCGGACCCACCCCCCCATCCTCCACCCCAACGAGGCGTTCTGCCCCCATCGTTACCCCAGGTCGGGGATGACTCGCTGTTCGCATATGGGTTGGGAGTCCGTGACGAGGCATTCCACGCAGCAGGCGTTTTACCACCATCCTGATACGGATTAGGCGTCCGTGAAGAGGCGTTCCAAGCTGGTGTTTTGCCACCCCCCTCTTGATATGGGTTAGGCGTGCGCGACGAAGCGCTCCAGGCGGCTGGAGTCTTGCCACCGTCACCACCAGATGGATTCGGCGTCCTGGAAGACGCGGGGTTTCTTCCATCACCACTCGCGTACGGGTTTGGTGTACGACCTCCTGCTCCCCATCCAGGTGTGCGGCCACCGGTCGCTTGCGCATAAGGGTTGGGGGTTCGCGCTGGCGCTCCAGGGGTCTTGAAACTACCTTGTCCAGCATTCGGATTATAGGGTTTGTTGAGAGGAATGAGTGTTCCATCGGGTCTGAGACGGCGGGTTGAGAATCACGAGGTCAAGGCTCATATGCGCTACTTACAATTTGCGGTAGATCTTTTGCTTGTCGATGGTGATGATCTTGTTCCCGGTGTGCAACTCTACACGAGCAAGGTTTCCGTTGGTATCTTTGATGATCCCAATGTAACCCTTCTGCGGACCCTTGACGACAGTGACGAGGGCACCAATGTCCCGATCTCGAGGTCCGCGGGCCATGGCAGAGCCAACCATGCCTCCTGTTGCACCACCCGCCACGTGCGGGTTCATCTTACCGAGGTCCGTACCCGGTTTGACAAGATTTCCCTTGGGTGCCAGTGAAGCAAGGGACCGGGCACGGGTTACGAATACACCACCATTCTCGGGAACCTCACGGTTGTGCAAGAAGGCAAAAAATGATTGGTGAATGTGAAGCACTCTGCCTTTACGAGCCTATGGAACATATGAGAATGAGTCGGCGAATATTTGGTATGAACCCACTTCTCCATCCACTTCTCGGACATTGTCATTGACTCGAAGCTCATGACCCTCCGAGTCTGTTGCTATTGCACGATTGGAATCCCTACGCATGGATATCTGATGAGGTTGGACAAGCCGTACTTGACCGTTCTGGTCAAGCACCCGGAAGGAGTCGCGCTCGGTCTTGAAGATGACTCCCACAGTTTGTAGACTGAAAACTTCATCAGTTCCAGGGAGTCGTCGGCAAAGCGGGGGTACTTACTCGAGTTGAACCAGATCATGCAGCTCGTAGTTACCCACGATGTTGGTACCGGAACCCACCTCAGCTGCCTCTCGAAGATCTTTTGAAAACACAGAGACCTGAATAGAAGCGTGAACATAGAGTATTGCCATAAACAGGGAGACCTACCTCCTGCATTGACATATCGGAAAGGAACGTCACAACGTTGTCGGAAACAGACACAACAAGACCAGTTTCGTCTGCGTTCTGACCAGTCATCACTTTGACGTGGTCACCGGGTTTGAACCGCTTGCGGACGCTGCGGGCTGCAACATCGATTTTTTGGCCGTCAATATCCACACCAATTGCAGTTATGGTGACAACGTCCTGGTTGATCGAATCGACAACACCATGTACACCGGCTTGTTCTCCTTCAAAGACTTCGACATGGTCTCCAGGTTGGAGGACAGAGATTGCCGCCTTCCGTGATGCTTCTGCGATAATGGAAAGGTCGACCGGGTTCTCGTTCTCTGCGCCGTCTTGCCCTCGGGTAAAGCGCGTGATTTCATCCAAAGTGGGATTGACGTCGTCCAACTGTAGCGCTGAAAGTTTGAAGTCCTTTTCGATAAAACCGTCCTTGTACGTGTCGTTTTGGAAGACGTAGACCTGATTCCGTTTGGACACTTGTTTGCGACCATATACCTTGACCACTTCTTCGTAATTGAAGAACCGTTGGGGAGGTCGCATCGTGGAAAGACCAGCAGTAGCTTTCTTCCGCTTGCGTCCATCCACGCTCGCGTCGTCCCTTGGGTTAAGATCGATACGAGGAATGAACTTGAGACCAACATCCTCGCCATTCTCGGTTATATCCATGACCTGTGCAAGGTCACCCTGATACTTTCCGCGCTTGACACGAACCCAAGTTCCAGGAGTGACCGTCAAGTCTTGCTTCTTGATTTGCAAAAGGCTGGCCATTTCCTCGATGGGTACCAAAGTGATACCACGGCTAGGGTAGACACCGACAAGACCTTTGCATGCCTGGTTAACCTGTTGGGCGCTGCGAGCTTCCACGTATATCATTCCCGGCAAAGAGTCTCGTTCGAAAGCCGATAATATCGAAAGGGGTTGAGCCGTATACTCGAGATCGATCGCCTTGCGCATGAGACTAAACACGATGTCTCGCTCCCGTCCGGGCTGAAAAGCCAGTGTGAGGTTACAAAACCTGAACTAAATTAGTACACTACCTTGACCCTAACTTGCCACAAGCTCGCATCATGTACTGAGGGCATAAGCAAACGTTGTGGAACCTCGTTCATGTCACCCGTATACCGTACTCCAGCACTTCGATAGCGCTCGTGTAGATTTTGGGCAATTTTGGCTAGGTCTTGATCGTTCAGTTCTCTCTCTCGTCGATCAAGACGAGCGTTAACAGCTGCTCTTCGATTTATATCTTCATCGTCCCCCTCAAGACCAGCGTCTGCAATGAATTCGTCTAGACAAAGGTGGTTAGGGCTGTAGCAACAGTGATCTGATAGCAAGACGTACCACCGCCAGCTTCATCTTCCTCCTCTTCCTCCTCTTCGTCTGTGTCGACCTCGGCCTCTACATCGAGGAAGCGGTTGACTGCATTGCGCCTGTGACGGTGCTACAAGGATGTCAGATGAATAAGCCTGAAAACAATGTCGCAAAGAGCCCGAACCTTTGCGCGTTTCTTCCCGCGATGGTCCACTTCTTCCTCTTCGTCGTCTTCGTCCTCGTCGTCATCCAGTGCATCGTAAATAGACCCCCGAGACTTTCCGGTTTTGCGCTCCGGCTGAGCCTGCTCTGCCTCCTCCTCCTCGTCGTTCTCGGGTTGCACAGGATCAGACTCCTGATCGTGCATTGTGTAGTCGTCGATGTCCATTAGGTGGTGGTGGTACAAAGAAAAGGTAGACTTGGGTGTTCGCGTGTCTGATTAGTCAGCCTTGAATTCCACTTTTGTCCAGTCATATACAAGTCGAGGATGGCCCATTTCCTCGAACTTCCAGTCGAGCTGCTGCCAATAATCTTTGATTTTGTGCTCAGGCCTGAGCATATATCCAAGCTATGTCTTGTGGATAAAACATTCAACAAATTTGCGACCCCCTTGCTGTATCGCCGTGTATTCATCTTTGCTTGGTATAAAGAAGCAAAGACCAAGGTCAGTCTCCGACTCGGATTGCCTTGTACAGTCGCTCGATACATCCTTCACGCAGGTCATTTTACTCTTCAGGACCTTATCTAAATGTCCTCATCTCGCCCGTCATGTAGAGAAATTAGGCGAGTCGTCGTTGATCTGCTTCGCGACTCCGATTTCTCACAGCACCCGGGCCGTCTTGGTAGAGATCAGAGACTTCCCAAAAGCTCTATCCGCCCAATGCCACTCCGAGTTACTACAGCTGTGCACCGAAGGGGTTCGAAACTGTGTTAACCTCAGGTCTTGTACATGGACCAGAGACGGATCCCTCCATTCTTGCGTGCTCGAGTCTCTTGGGAGCTGTCCACAGTTGCACGAGCTAGAGATCAATGGGAACGACAGCGAATATAATCCCACTTTACTCACTCAATTCTCTCGTTTGAGCAAGATCTCGTTGATTATGCCCAGCGCTCGTGTTCTGGACATTTTTCCTACCTGGATTTCGGTCACAGGCGAAACACTTCGCAGCCTCACGATCATATGCAAGGTAAGGTGACGTGCATATCCGAATCAAATTGTGAATTATAGCTTGTCGTTGGTTTGTCGGCAGGCATCCACCCTTGTGACCGATGCATTTTTGGCACACCTCGCGTCGAACCTTCAAGGGCTGGAGTACCTGTACATCATCGGGTGTCCCAGAGTGACCCATCTGGGTATTGGGGCGGTCGCCTCTGCCAATAGGAGCGGGCTTATCGGGATAAGTGTCGAGGGCCTCTCGCAGGCATTCGTACGTGTTCCGCGCAAGTGCTTGACTCGTTGGCCTCAGTCGTGCGTCTCGTAGGACATGTCTGCATTCAAGGCCACATGTCTCCGCACAATGGCGTTTAGACGGTTGAGAGCGATCACTCTGACCGTCTACATTCATATGCCTCTGGACAAGTGGACTCGCGACGTTGGCGACCTGTTATCTTCTGCGCCGCTGGAGACTTTCTCGATCTACTCCACAAACACGGCGATATGGACTCCCATACCAGATGAATTCTGGAAGAACATAACCGCGAATCACGGGCAACGGCTGAAGCGGTTCTCTGTCCATCGAATGCAACTTAGTCTCGCTGCATTGGAGGCGATTTGTTCACAGTGTCCACTGCTCGAGCAATTGTTTATAGTAGCGGAGCAGCGTGAACTAGTGAGTACCTTGGCTTATCGCAATCGCGGTCTTGCATGCGAAATATTTTTCAGGACGCTGCGGCCCATCTATTTGCGTTGGCAAGGAACCTTCGCACACTTCACATCAACTTTCCACTGGCAACGAGTGATTCCTCAGTGGTCTCTCCACCCATGGAGATGGCGGTCTCGATCGTATCCGTTTGTTCCCCTACACTTGTTCATATTGGATGTAACACCCGGGTATGGCAGGTGGGAGCGTCATCATTGCGTTACTTTGCGTGCTTTCCTTACTCAGCGACTCGCTAAGGTTAAGAAAACTGTCCATGAGGATGAAAACGGCGAGCAGTACGTTATACCAACACTAGCTCCACAGGAGAACCCGGATATTCCAGAACAGTTTCTCGTCATTCGAGCGTGAACTCCATGCGGCTTTAGAAGATGTGGGGAGGGGTCGCATCGGTAGCCCTGTAGTGTTAACTCCATTCCGTTTACATTATGCCGTAGTTGTCGAGGATATATGCTTGATCTGTCAAACGATATGTTGGCTGCAGTGGCAGTTAGGAGGAATGCTAGTTAGGCCAAACACGTGTAGCTGGGCAAAGTGGCTACAAGGCGTCGAGTTTCCTCCTCTCCCTCGTCCTCGACCATGGAATCCGCGAGCGCTGTATCGACGAGCATGTCCACGTTACGGACGCTTCACCCACGACAAGAACATCACGTTAGTTCTGTCATCCCTGCAGCCAGTGTCTCACAGCCGTCGTCGCCTCGATCGAGTGCGCTCCCTTCGCCCCCCGACAGCCCATCTGAATCGATTTCCTCACTCCCTTCCGTCGGATCCTCCTTCTTTTTCTCCTCTGCTGCTGCCAGCCCCCCGCATTCGCAGCCTCATTCCGACCATGCCAGGGAATCCACACAGGGGCTCATCATCCCATCTCTGACTCTTCCAGAAGCCCTTCCACGACCGACACAATACGGAAAGACCCTAGGAGACATCCGATTGCTCGTAATAGGGGATGCTGCCGACAATCACACTCTAGTATCCAGTCTGTTGCTGGACGACAATGAGGATGTGGTGGACACCGGGGACTGGGAGGCAACCAGTGACGGTTTCGTGCTACGCGCTTCGACAGACTGGATTGAACACAAGGACGCGCACGGACTCGAGAAATTTGAGCCGTCACGGAACGTTGAGCTTATTGCCCGTCGCAACATTGAGAGTGATGTACGTGTCCAACATCTCATAGCGAATGAATTCTGAAGGACGGGTTCATACTAGCCTTCGTCCATACTGCCAGACATCCATTCGCCCTTCCAGTCTCTACTGGAGATAATCGACCAACGCTGCCAGCCGTCTGGCGCGCTGGCTAACTTGATTGCGTCACCGTGGACCCCATTATACACCGCTCTCATAATTCTGACAGATTCAGGTGAGAAAACCGTCCATCTCCGTCTTCCCATGCTTCCGCAGAAGCCAACCCCACTCTATTCACAGGACCTTCTGGCACCGAAAATGATCTCATTGACGTGCTTGCACCTCATATCCCCGTCATCCTGCTTCGCCATGGCTTGGATCAGACCAGATTCCCTTCACGACCTCACATGTCTTCCTTCAGGCCCTCCTCACCCTCAGCGCTCCGTAATGGCTTATTCCGATCGCCAGAGACCCTCTCATCCTTGCGCTACGAGGCAGCCGAACGGTTCCTGCGTTGGCGTGAAGTCGAGCGTGCAGTGGAAAATATTGCTGCAATCCATCGCGAAACGGCATATTACATCTCTGAGAAGCCACAGGGTTGGGACAAGGCCATGTGGGAGGCCGAGTGGGAGATACGACTGTCCCAGGACGTCGCTACTCGCACCAGAGAGAACACTGTTACAACTCGGCCTGATACGATCAGTCCCCCCGCCCCTTGTGTCGACCCCCTGCATCTCTCTAGCCTGCTATCGTTGTCTCTCTCGCTTCTCGAGCCGGTCAGAGACCGTTTCCAGAAGAGCCTGTCCAGTGTTTGGGCGAAGCTGTCCGACGGTGAGGTGCGAGTTGCATTGTTAGGTAGCTTTTGCATTGGAATTGGGATTGGCCTGATGATTCGATAGTTTGTCTCTTGTTGTAGTGCTGATTTAATTGTTGGCTGCAGACTGTATATCACGATGATTGGTTGAACCACACTAATTTATTTCATTTGATGGACTCTGTGGATTCATTGGAACCCCCAAAGCTGGCCATTTGGAAGGGAGCTGTTAGTGCGGCTCAATGGTCTAGTCGCATGATACGTGCTTCGGGTGTTTTCCCCGCCACAAAGTGGTGAAGATGTACGTGACCCGGGTTCAATTCCCGGTTGAGCCCATTGATTTTCCACCATCAACATTGTCGTTGGCAACGTCGTCTGTTGTCTTTTTGATTCTCCTACGTTTCCCCAGATACATACAGCTAATTTGTCACAAAAATACATACGGATAATGTTAGTCGAGGTTTACTGTTGACAGCTATTTACCAAGTCCATCTGAAACTAACGCGACCAAATAGGTCAAAGACCAACTTCAAAGACAGCCGTGACTGGGCCGTGGCGTAATCTTGGTCCTACGGCGCGGTTGCGAATGGCGCGGTTGCCGGTCCAGGAAGACATTTCACTCTGTTCGCGTCTGAGCGCTTGTGAAACCATCCATCGTTCAATCGTGGCAAGGATATCCTGTGAGTCCCAAGAGTCAGTTTCGTGACGTATCTTGAATCAGTCAACTCACATCTAGGATCATTTTCGAACGCGGGGTAGTAGCCCAGAGGTACTCTCCTGATTCTCCACTTATCGTTGTGATGCCATCCCTGAATTCCATCAAAGCGGGGAGGTTGCGATTCTTGCACAGCTTATCGTTGGCTTGGACCAGCAACGCATGCATTGCGCACAAGCGGTCAAAGCGCTTCTCTCCATTTGACAGAAGGGACAAGCAAAGATGAATATCCTTTGCAGTGGATATCTTTTCACCGAGCAAACTACCCATCAAGCTGGCAATATTGACGCCATATGGGGTGGGTGGCGCAGTGTTCGCCTGAGTGGCTGACACCTCCGTCGAGTCCTCGCTCTGCATATACCGCATTGTTGGTAAAGTCTCGATGACAGTAGTCTGGAACATGAACTTACTAACTCCCAGCACCTCTTGAACGCTGCCAACGTCGAAAAGCGAACAGTGTTCTCCAGGTTCTTCGCTTCTGTGTCAGATACCTTTGCCACCTTCCTAACCAGAGCACGCGCGATACGGGATGCGAGTAGTGCGGTTCCTACCGAGACGACGCCAAACGCGATCCATGACTCGATAAAGGCATCCATCCCTCGGGCGCGATAGTCCAACAACCATTGGTTGACCATGTTGTGGAACCCCACTGGCGTCGGCGAAGCTCCACCGCTGGACGACAGGCTTTCCTGATCCGAGGAGAGGGAGTTGCTGTCGGTGGCTTGGATCGATTCCTCTTCATTGCTTTGTCGGTCCAATGACTGGTCGGGATAACTGCACCGCGACATCGAATCATCTTCGCTCGTGGCAGGACCTTCGAGAGCCTGGAATACCACTACGTCAGGCGTAGTCAAGGTGGTGTCATCGACGAGCAGCCAGCCGTCATCGTGATCGTGACCACCGTTGGAAGACAGGTCGCTCGATGTAGGCGCGTCCGTGTCAAATGCGAGTCCCGTTGGCGTTGGCGGAGGGGCTCGGAGGAATACAAGTTCGGTCTTCATAGACACGAGCAGGTCATTCGTGGTGACGTTTGGCAAGTCGTTCCAGGCAGCGATTACCTTGGCCGTCGGCAAGGGCAGGGTATTTCCTAGGAAGTACTCCCTCAACCGTTCAATTTTGACCACTAGTTCGTCAACGAAAATATGGTGCGGATGATCCGTCTGGAATTGCCGATCGATGAGTCGTTCAAGCAGCCGCATCACGAGTGAAGGCGAGGGATGGACTATGTGACGGGAAAAGGTGTTGGGGCCTCTGGTTGTTAGCTTGGATGAATTTATATGTTGTGGATTTGTGGACCTGCCTGTGGACAATTGTAGATGCGCTTTGACGACACGAGGCGTCCCAAAGCGTCCACACTGAGTGACAGGGAGTGGCGTCCCCGACGCTCCGAGGAATGTAACATGCGGGGGCATTCGTCCTCAGCACCGGCTTTCGAAGAGAGCATTCGACAGATTTCTGAAGACAGCGCAAGCCTGCATGGTCAATGTCGGTAGCTTGTTGGTCAAACACTATGCCACATTCCTCACACAAGTTGGGAAGTGCTTTTCGTACGGATAACGGGCCTAGAATCTTATGACCATGTCAGGGAACTCCATACTCAACTCTGAGCATCTTTTCGAACGACTTCAGGCCCGACTTTCGACAAAACAGATCTTGGTCCACCTTGCGGAATGGCGTGCGAAGTAGAATGCATGTCTCACCGATACCATCTTGAACGGCAGAGTTTTCGATTGCAGGAGTCTGCCTGCCAGCTGAAGATGTCCGACTTGCTTCCCCAAGTAAAACACAGGGATCTGGTCGAGGGGTGCGCTGACATTCACAGTTTGGCCACCTTGGCCGTAGTTCACGTCGGTCCACCTGTAGCACGTCCAAAGACCAGCCTCGGGCCGCGTGCAAACGAAGAGTACGACGAGATATTCACCAGTGCGTCCACATCATGCCTTGCATGGACGCGGGGAGCCGGGGAAGATATACTTCCTTCAAAGTGGCACCTTGCGCGCCGACGGGGGAAACGAGCAACCGCCGGGGACCTGGATAAATTACATATGGTGGGCGGGTCAAACCGTTCGGAGGGTGCCGATCACTCGAAACATACCCAACATGGATTGATGAACCACAAGAGGATCGTTGGCTCCGGTAGCTTGGGCGACGAAGGGTCCGAGAGCGAGAAATCGTAATAAAGCGGGCGCATAATGCTTCGCCCAGTCGCATGAAGCATCGCGAACAAGGTCTTCATATAGGGGACGACTGGTAACGAAGTGAAATGTACTAAAGATCGTCCGTAGTGAGTTCGTGTCGCGTCATACTATGAGGTTGATTACCTACTTGATGATCCTTGAAGTTCTGCTCGCCATATGACCAAGGTTCGTTCGGACAGTTGTTAGCAAAGGGAGGTGTTGAAGGTGATGTGATGTTGCAGACACGCGAACTGAATGATGACATTAGATCATATTGCATTCAGCAAGCATTCAACCAACCCGGCACACGCATCTTTGTGGTACGGTCAGATAGGCAGTAACCAAGGAGGACAAGAATGCACTCACATATGGGAGGAACGTGCCCATACCGAACCATCTCACGAACAGCTCTTGGCCCTGATCACTCTTCATAAGCATCGGAGCCCAGATCAAATGTAAATGTATCTCATTTTCAGTGTCAATGTTCAACCCATTGAAGCCACCGATGTCAAGGGTTCATGAAGATATGCCAAATGCAGCAACCGACACGCCGGAATTAATTTGTTGCAAAAGAACGTTGAACTCGGAAAGTATATCCCCACTCCACATGTAAGAACAGTAACGCTGGCCACCGGCAAAGGTGCTGCGGGTCGACGACACGTATTCACAAGACGTGGAGGAAGCAGGTTGTCCGGTCATGTTCAGTAGGATCGGAGGTAAACGAGAACGAGGCCATGAAACTCGGAGTTTTGAATTCCTGAGTATAATATCGGGAATACAAGCACTTGTCGTCCGTGAACTCTTGCGTCAAGAGTGTCCAAAATTCATTCGTTTCAACGCGGTAAAAAGAGACCACGCCAGCGACGACTTGAGCCATTATGTTTCCGTTTTGCAACGTCCCGTTACCTTGGAAAGGTACGAGTTGGTTGTATTCCAGGCCTTGGTTTCCTTCTGGGCCCTCGAGAGGACGATCCAGGAGAGCTGATAACTCGTTGCCCGTCGGGTCTCTCGTCAGACTGGCTCGAACGCGTATACCATTGTTACCATAAGGCTGGAGCATATTTTAGATGGCCCATCCATCATTAACAACAAAGACATACTTGGATGAAAACGCACTCAAACCCATTCCGGAGTTTGATCTCGGCTAGGTAGTGTTGGTCCTTGCAAGTGGGATTGACAGGAAGGCGAGAAAGGTACTGGTACCTAACATCGAGGAGAGTGTCGAAGGTGAACTAAAGACTAACGTCATTTCAGCACGTCTCTTATAAGCTGGCTACAAGCGGGTCGCTGGAGTCTGTCACCCGAAGGATAAAAGATCTAGCACAGGGACAGGGTGGATTTACAAAAAAGCTGAAGACAATGAATATTAAGTCACCCGATACGTACAGACTCGGGGATGGCTATCCTTGAAAAGCGACCCCTTTCTTTATCGTCTCTGCAAGTCCGCCTCCTGCGAATCCTGTACCTGAAAGAAGAACAAAGTCAACAAAAAGGAATGATGGAACGCCATAATTACTCGAAGAGTGGCAGACCATGCGCACATACCTTCCCTCCTAAGCTCCACCATGTCAAGGTCCGTCAATCCCCGATCGCAAACGATACACTGGCTAGCGGGTCGCACAAGGGAGTCTGTACACACTTTGCATACAACATGAGAACAAGGCCGCATTACTAGAAGTTATAAGTGAACTACCATGCCTCGAGGTTAATACGGCGCACGTACAGAACAAAATTTTATTATTTGACAGATTGGTTTTGCAAGAAGGGCATATCGGATTTTTTGGCTCTTCAGGTTTTTTGACATCGGTGGTCGCAGGAGTTGAGTCCGTTGAATGTGCACTCGAAGAGGTCGGGAAGGAAAATTGAACGGGAATAAATGACTTCAAGCTTGCAATACGACATGAGGCAGAGCTCGTGGATTCCCGACAGTGACACGCACTTGATTGTATGAGGTGGTTGCCCTCCTCGACACATTGTTTGAACCTTGACATCCTTCAATGACAAAGGTGGGCCATTCGACGTATAAGTAGGTGTCAGCGATGGTAACCAGAAATCGGGCAGTTTGTGCCGTAGTGCCTCTGCCTGTTCTCGCTCTATCAGTCTGAGTGCAGCTTCCTCAGCCTCTCGCGCGAGCGTCTCAACAGTTGAACTGTCGAAATCAAGCTTCCGTTTGCCTGCGCGACTTGCTGCAACACGCTCGCTGTAAGATCAAGATATGGCTGACACGAAACACGCACTTTCTTTAGTGGAGTCTGCGCCAGATGTTGAGACAATCGCAGGTAAATTCGCAGATAAGCCGAGTTGCCCCTTCTCGAAATCTCGCAGGACGCGCTCCCTTGCAGCTTCCAACGCGCGCTGTTTTTCTTCTTCCGCCTCTTTCTTGAGTTGTTCTAGGCGCACTTTCTGTTTCTTGATGTCTTTCTTCTGGTTCACTGTGTGGGTCTCCGGTCAGCCCAAGCCTCGCTGGTGGAATGAATACGCGATTGCATACAGAGATCGGCGTATGCACACTCTTTGCAGAACAAGTGGCCATGATCACAAGCGATTGGATCCCGGGCTCGCTGTAAGCACAGAGCGCAGGCATCAAAGTTTCGCATGGATTCATTTCCTAAGCGTTGCTAGAATGTCTCCGTTCACATGAATTTACCAAACCTCTGTAAAGTACCAGAAAACATACACGTTTCGTGCCATATTCTGTCTTCTGCTTTTCTGCGTACGAGAAAACGGAAGAGGCGGTGTTGTTTTTGCTATGCTTCGTCATGTCTCTCGGACAAGAGTGGTTTGCCTAATTTGCGACGTCGTACATAGTACTGTACAGCCACATAAAGTCATGAGCCCGAAACTACAAATGTTGATACTACAAGTTACACCAGCAAGATGATATGACATCCTTGAGTTGTGTCTTTGGTATAGCCTCGGCGAATGCTTTCCTCATCAGCCGCACACGTGTCGCCTGCTCAAATGCATAAGCAAAGCCAATCAAATGGTACTCACTGTACGCCGTTCCCATGAAACACAAGCCAAAGGGCATTCCTGGAGCTTTGTCGTGCAAAGGTGTGGGTGGGTTTGGAGTGAGTTCAGTGGCGTCAGAAAGGAAGCCAAGGGGAACTATGCAACGTTTCGTGGATAAAGTGAGCTCGTCGACATAGAGTGAAATACCCACCAGATACAAGTGGATATCCTGCAATCGCTGCAGCCTTCGTCGCGTAGCCTGTATAGAAACGGTCGTGGTGATATCCTACGAGAGGAAATATGACGTACTATCGTTTGACGGCAGTATGATCGCATCAAGCGCAAATCTCTTAAGCGTAGCATCAATACCGTCTGTACGGCCAAGCTGATAACCTTTCTTGACGGCCTCGTAGTACCTCTCGTCTTCCTTGCTTGCCTCGGATTTACATAACCTTGCGACAAATGAATGTCAGTAAAAACCTTATTCAGCAGAAAGTCGTCGACTCACTGAGATTGGTCCGTGTGGTATGGTTCCGGAAGTTCCTTGTCCTTGTTCTCATTGTTGAACCGAATGACGTCCGCAAGGCTATTGACGTTTTTCGGACATTTACGGAGTCCTTTGATGTATTTGTTGACCCCAACTTTGAATTCTACAGTGAGGACCAAGTCTTCGTCTCCAGACGTCATTAGCTCTTCAGTGCTAGGAAATTCAGCTGGATCCACAATATTGGCACCAAGAGAGCGGAGAACGTCGAGGGCTTTGTCAAACACTCCTTTGATGGGACTGTCTCTGATCAGTTTCCGCGGCACACCAAGTCGTTTTCCCCTAAGAGCATTCTTATCCAAAGCTTTCGTATAATCGGGGACCTCGGGTTGTTCTTTAGTTGCCTCGTCATCCTTGTCCTTCCCAGCAATAAAGCGGAGTAAGAGGGCAGCGTCTGCGACGGAACGACACATTGGTCCGACTGTATCTTGAGTGGATGATATCGGGATGACTGAATGGGCAATCAGCAAGCGCTCCCGTCGTTTGCCTTCTACAACTTTACCTTTTGTGCGAGAGACAAGCCCAATCGTAGGTTTGATCCCAACGACGTTACTGTGGCTGCTTGGAGAAACAATAGAACCGTCCGTTTCCGAGCCAAGGGAAGCAGCAGCAAGTCCAATAGCCATCGCGACCCCACTGCCTGAACTCGAGCCAGAGGCATCTCCGTTTGGGTAGTACGGGGACAGAGTCTGTCCGCCCCGTCCAGAGAACCCGTTGGGAACTACTCCTCGGAAATTGGCCCATTCGGACATGTTGGCCTTGCCGAGAAATATGGCTCCAGCTGCGCGTAGCTTCGCCGCTACAGGGGCATCGCCTGCGACTTCGGAACCAAGGAGGACGTATGATCCTGGGATAGGTATCAAATAGTGGTCAATCTGGGTCGGAAGGGCAAGTACATACCGGCAGTCGTGTTTAAGCCTGTAAGGTGAAATCAGCGCAGATCGGACACGACGCACGAAATGAGTTCTCACCCTCCTCGTGCAGAGTCGCAATGTTGTCTTTAAGCAGTAGTGGGATGCCATGTAATGGGCCACGACTACCTTTGGCCTTGCGCTCAGCATCGAGCGCTGCTGCCTGTGCCAAGGCTTGTGGGTTTGTCTCTATAACGGCGTGCAAGGCAGCCCCCTTCAAATTGACTTCCTTGATCCGTGCAAGGTATGCCTAGAGAACGTGTATGACAACAGGAAGGCGAAGACACACTTGTACAGGACCAACCTTGACCAAGTTCACGCTCGTAAACAGACCTTTGTCAAGATCCTGCTGAAGTTCGGCGACACCTGCCTCGTACAGATCGGGGAGGCCAGATCCTTCGAGGGCAGACATATC
Source organism: Imleria badia (assembly GCA_015039435.1). Taxonomy (NCBI): domain Eukaryota; kingdom Fungi; phylum Basidiomycota; class Agaricomycetes; order Boletales; family Boletaceae; genus Imleria; species Imleria badia. The sequence continues at coordinate 351,550 of MU130755.1, read as the reverse complement.
CCCAGGCAACTTTGGGATCGAGCAGAGAACGCCAGAAAGCATATACCATGAACGATAACAGATCCATCTGGGACTAGATATCCCAACAGCCTGTCCAATTGTCAGGTAGTCGATATCACTTAATTGGGCGAACGTGGGACACTGAAAGGTGTCCAATTGGACAGTGACCACATGGTCGGCCTGTTCTAAGTTAAAACAGCCAGGAAGTATTCTGGTAGAGGAATCGATTGTTTGTGGCAATACCTCCGCTGCCGGACACAGCTTGAAAGTTATCCAGAAAGATTTTTCCCCAGTTACAGTGCAAATCCGAGTCGGAGGAGTCACCGGAGCAGTAGTACTTTACTTTGACAGCTGTAGGGAACACCCAGCAACTTCACGTTGTGAATTCGCAGTTCTAGACGAGTGTAGATTCCATTGCGACTTGAGTGGCGGCTGAATTTTAGTCCCAGATGCGCACTGGCCCTGCTAGGGCTGTACATGCCGCTCAGGGAAAATAATTGAACGGGGGCCGGCCCCAGCTGATCATCCATGCGCTCTGGCCGGCCCATCTGGAGACCTCAAAAATAACGTACTCATTCCACGACAGTTTTGTGAGTCTCTCCGGCTCTCTGATTGGCCAAAATGCCCATAAGCGACTCTCAAAATGGTACGCGACGCTTGGCGTGCTGGCCCAGCGCTTATGACCTCCCGATCAGTGCGGCCGCTCTGCCAGTGATGGCCGACGAACGTTGGTCCCAATTCATGACCTACATAGTCCCACAGAGCATCGACCTGGCGCCTAGTAGGAGGGCCGCCGGCCCGATCCTCTGAATCCTCCAATAAATAGGCGAATCACGTCAATTTCGTCTTTAACCATGAAGGCTGTTTCGGCACTGGTAGCGCTCACGCTCACCGCCGTCTACGCCGTCCCGGTGGTGGACGAGCGGTACCCGTACACTGGTCCTGCTGTCCCTATCTTTGACTGGGTCGACCCTACCATCAACGGCAACGGCAAGGGTTTCCCCCGTCTTGTTGAACCCCCCGCAGTCAAGCCTTCAGCCAATCCCACCAACAACATCAATGTCATTTCATTGTCGTATATTCCAGACGGTATCCACATCCACTACCAAACCCCATTCGGTTTGGGTGTTGCTCCCTCCGTAAAATGGGGCAAGGATCCCAGGTCCCTGTATGAAGTCTCTTTCGGACTCTCACACACGTATGTATTTGCAAAAATTCATCACAACACGCGTTTACATGCCTCGGGAGCAGCTATGACCGTACCCCACCATGTTCTGAGGTCGTTGTCACGCAGTGCAGTCAATACTTCCACGAAGTCCAACTTAACAACTTGAAGCCGGGCACCACATACTACTACCAGATCCCTGCCGCCAACGGCACCACCGCCTCTGACGTGCTGAGCTTCACCACTGCCCGTGCGGCTGGTGACCCGACTCAGTTCACCCTCGCGGTGTTGAACGATATGGGGTACACTAACGCTGGCGGGACATATACTCAGCTCCTCAAAGCCGTCGGCGAGGGAGTCGCTTTCGCCTGGCACGGTGGTGACATCAGTTACGCCGACGACGTGCTCTCTGGGGTCCTCCCATGCCAAGATGATTGGCCCGTCTGCTACAATGGCACCAGCTCTCAGCTCCCTGGTGGTGTTATCACTCCGGAGTATCAGGTTCCTCTTCCCTATGGCGAGATCCCTGATCAAGGTGGTCCGTTGGGAGGTGACATGAGTGTCTTGTACGAATCCAACTGGGATCTCTGGCAGCAGTGGCTCAACAATATCACTCTCAAAATACCCTACATGGTCTTGCCTGGTAACCACGAAGCCGCATGCGGTGAAGGTGACGGCCCAAATAACATCATAACCGCCTACCTGAACCACAACATTTCAAACGGAACTGCGCCTACCTCTGACCTTACTTACTACAGTTGCCCACCCTCTCAGAGGTAAGCATTCGATTCCCATTCAACGCCTACTCTATGAACTCACCATCAGTTCTCGATGACAGGAACTTCACTGCCTACCAGAACCGTTTCCGCATGCCGGGATCAGAAACTGGTGGTGTCAGTAACTTCTGGTACTCCTTCGACTATGGTCTAGCCCACTTTATCTCCATCGACGGTGAGACCGATTACGCCAACAGTCCCGAGTGGCCCTTCCAACGGGACGTCACGGGCAATGAGACCCTTCCAACAGCCAACCAAACCTACATCACTGACAGTGGTCCGTTCGGACCTGTCGAAGGTAGCTACAACGACACCGCTTCCTACGCTCAGTACAAGTGGCTGGCTGCTGACCTTGCGAGTATCGATCGGAAAAAGACCCCTTGGGTCATTGCGATGAGCCATCGCCCCATGTACAGCTCGGGCGTCTCCTCATACCAGAAGGATATCCGCAACGCTTTCGAAGGCCTCTTGCTCGAGTACGGTGTCGACGCCTACCTCTCTGGGTAAGCTTCTCAGCTCAACTGTCGGCTTCGCATTCTCTTACTCCTTATTTCAGTCACATCCACTGGTACGAGCGTCTCTACCCTATAGGTAACGACACCATCGACACGTCTTCCATCGTCAACAACAACACCTTCTATACCAATCCGGGAGCGTCGATGACCCACATCATCAACGGTATGGCTGGCAACATTGAAAGCCACAGCGAGCTCTCCGGCGGCATCCTGAATATCACTGTTTTCCTCGATACAACGCACTACGGGTTCAGCAAGCTCACTGTCCTCAACGCGACTGCTCTCAAGTGGGAGTTCGTCCATGGAGATGATGGTTCTATCGGCGACGAGCTCACGTTGCTCAAGCGCCCCGACGCTGCTGGAAAGCAATACTAGCATGAGTCGCTGATCCACTCAGTGGGGCCGCGGTTTAGGGATTGGACGGTCGTGGTTGAATGCTGAGACTGGGTCATTGTTCGCTTGGGTACCTTTTACTCGAGTACTCGTTCGAGTTATCCCATTTGCCACTTGTTTACCCTTCAGCATCCCATTGCATAGATCTTCCATCGATCTGTGCTCGCTACACCACACGCTGAGCTTGGAAAGGTTTGGAACATCATGCGAGTTTAGAGAAAGGACCGCTTTGTATCGCAGCCTGCCAAGATTCGAGGGTGGGGAACAACGTGTCAACATATTGCGAGCCGTTCATGCTCGTTGATGGGTCAATGAAAAGACCAGCTTGAATCGGCATTCGTGGTAGAGTAAAAGTCTGTAAAAGTGCCTCTTGCCATCAGGTCTCACTAGTCTCACTAGATGTCAGAATTCCGACAGTAAAAGTTCTCCTTTGCACGACATACAGTAATAGTAGCACCTCACTTGAGCCACCGAACTACCCGTCATCCTATTGCACCAACTTTTTCTTCCTTCCACAATGGACTTGACACCGTGATACTGGTAGCGGGACTTGAATCGAACTCGATGTGTTGGGCCCAAATTCTCGGGTCCAGCGGGACCACTGTAAAATTTCATGACCTGTGTTGTTACCCTTGGAGTTCAGCAGACGGCCCGTCTGCTGCATTGTTTAACCAGTGCGTGCATTTCTACATTGGTTCACTGGAAGCGAGAAGACATGTTGGTTTTAAAAGCTGTTGCAGAACCATCGGTGAGACCCACCCTAGAATCCTCCGTGACCGAAAGTGTCAATTGATTGACTTGTCCCTCCAGGTGGATTGGTGACCAGACCGTCTATGAGGTAAACCAGGCTAGAGGAAACCCCAGGGAACTTCCTGAACGCGTTTTCGACAACAGGCTCAGAGCTTGACCTGTCACGGCAATCAGTACCTCGGCATTCATCCCAATTAAATGACCGAGATAGTACACAGGTTTGAGTGCTTACTCAGGTGCGTGTGTGCGACCTTCTCGGACTCAGATCGGGTTTCTCGGTGTTCCAGCTTTACTTAAACCATACACGAGGCTCGAAGTTCTCGAAACAGCCACCAGAAAGTCTGCTGACTTGAAATAACGCCGGCCTCGCTATCATGGATAAAATAATGTTGGCATCGAGAGCAGCCACCTGGTTGGCACGCTCCTCAAGTCAGCCTTTCTCTCGCGACTCCCACACTTGGGACCCGTTCGTTTGAAATGCTGTCGGTGCATATTTTGTGTAAGCGAGGCATGGTGGGGCAAAGACATGGTGGGGCAAAGACAAACTGCTCCACCAGTCATATCCGTGGTGATCGTCGAAACCTCAATGCGAGAACTACAAAACAGCGCAGTACCGGAACCATATGATTGCCGCTCCCCTTTCTCCACTTGGTCTTGACCACTATTCTCCAACCATGGCCAGCAATGGAGGTACAACTTCAACCATCAATCTTAGCAACAGCTGGGGATCCACTCTCGCTGCGGTCTTTGTTTCACTGGTCTTCTATGGTGTCAGCATATTACAAACGTATGTAGCTCGTGCATTTTGCTGTGCCGCTCTTGACTATTTTCTACTCGTGTAGGTTCCTTTACTACGAGCGGTCAGTTCAACTGTGACTTGTGCTTTCTCCCCGACGTACTCACGCAGACCAGTTTTACAGAAGATAGCATTATACTAAAGTCATTGGTAAGCTCCCGTTTTTCCGCTGCACACAGTCCTCAAAGTTTTTAGGTGGCTTGGGTATTCGTTCTAGACACCCTCCATACGGTGCTTATATCTGCGGGCGGTGAGATTCTGTATGTCTAACAGGCTGGACGGACGGTGCGCTGACGCTGTTCCATCAGTGTGGCAGTACTTCGTCGTGCACTTTGGGGATGACAGCTTCCTCGCTTATACCCATGCGTAGGCAGGCAGGCTCTCTTCTCGAGGAAGGCACTAATAGTCGGCGTAGCCCCCTATTAATTTCCATAGTAGTTACCGTAAGTAATTCACTCTTCCACTCTAGACCGGGCCTCATGTTGCGCGTCGACCAGTCGGCTGTTTCTTCCACCGTTCAATCGTTTTTCATATACCGGATTTGGTTCTGTGCGTTCAAAGGACGTCTTGACTATCTCTACTCATGCATACCTTTAGTGATGAAGAGCCGTTTCAGATGGCTGCTTCCAGCCATCCTAATGCCCTTTGTAGTTGCGCAGCTAGGTGAGTTCGCTCCGCTTCGTACATCCCGCCCACTGAAGCGAAGAGAACCCTAGTTTTGGGTGCCTGTAAGTAGGGTATACGTCGGCAACGGAGTGCAGCTCACGTTCGATTACGCAGTTTACACGGTCGTGGCAATGGCATTCCAAACGAGCGTTTCCGCCGTTTCAGGACCTCTGCTTACTGTACGATGCAAGCCCGCTTCTGGTTTTACATCGCGCTGACGGGTACGGTTTCAGAAAGCGGCCAATGCGCTCAATGGAATTGCGATGGCGGTCGATATCACCATCACGATCTTTTTATGCACGCTTCTTGCCATAGGCCGAACAGGGTTCGCAGAGTGAGTCCCATCTCAACCCTCTACGTGCTGCCATCGGCATTGTTCAACGTGTCCGTCATTCTAGCACGGATCAAATGCTTCTCCGATTGATTTTCATCTCGGTCAACACCGGCCTCTCATCGGCGCTCTTCGCCTTTCTCTCCGTCATCCTGGTACGTGACACGTTGCTCACACGGCGCGTTCCCAAATCTCATCGTCCTTTCCCAGCTCGTGATATACCCAACCGACCTCATCTTCACGGCTCTATATTACCCGCTGTGCACGGTGTATTGCAACACGCTCCTTGCGAGTCTCAACGCACGCAAGTTCATCCGAGGTGGCAGTGAGACACGGCAACTAAACCGACAGTCGTCGCTCGTGTGGCAGCACACCGCCGGCACGGACGCGGACGCGGGCTCGGAGCCAATGGAAGTATAGAGCCCCGTGACGTGGTGAACGTTGGCTCTTTGAATGCGGAACGCTGCATACGTATACGTCGTCAATTGGCCCTCGCAGGACTTTCTGGTTCTCCGACGACTCCACGTTCCGGGCTGCTCTGTCCGAGGGCCACACCGGGGGCTGGGCGGCGTATCAACGCACCCTGGTTCTCTCTAATAATAATGTTACATGATCACGCAGCCTCGTCGGGCATTTGGAGCCTGCGAATGTATTTTACCTAGACGCCTCGTGGTCTTAAATTTACAGACTTCGTGTATTTCAACTGTGCTCACCTCTCCCCTCGGCGCTCGCGTATATCGATTTTGACGTCGGCCCCTGCCTATATGTTGCGCGACAGCGAATCAGCTACCCCACATCCTGTATTTCGAATTGCCTGTCATTCCGTAGACACACACATGCTAACCTACTATAACTGGCAAAAAAAAGACTAAAAAGAATCCGTACGAATCGACGCTATGTTGCAAAACAAAATAGAAAACGAATAATCAAAGAAACAATAGGCGAAAAAAAGAATGAAAAAAAAAGTTCCTTCGTACATGAAGAAGATTATCCGTGTGTTAGTTCCATCGTCCAGAGTATCACCCAAACCCCGGCGCACGTCAGCATGTCGCTGGCCTCGCGGAAGATAGATGAGATCGTAGAAAATCCGAAATATTCCCGTGGATATATCATTGTAAGTCGTAGAGATCTCTCGGCGTAGTCCAGTGGATCGTGTGATTATAGCAGGTGCAGAGGCCTGATAACCCGTAGGCGAGAGTGCGTGCATGCGTGTGCGTAATATATAAGTTAAATCGGACATCAATATTGCCCAGATGTGCTTTTGGCGGGAGGATTAGCGGGAGGGAGGGATTATGCTATTGAATGGTATAGGCGGGAAGGTGTCTGTGGTGGTGAGGTCGGTTGGGAAGAGGTTGAGGATCTCCGTGGCCGATTAGGGTTTGGTTTCCGAAATGTCTGCCAAGTAAAAATAAGGGCTTGCATCGCCGAGGAGAGAGAAAAGATGCCCACGTGTCGCGACATGATCATCTTTGCCATTGATAATGGCACAGGGTTTTCGTAGAGCGCAGGTGCTGGCAACCGCGATGCTCAAACGCGGGATGCGAAAGGAAGTGCAGGAATGACTCACGAGGCGGTTGAAACTGCGGTCCGGTGCGTGGATGCCAGTTAACAAGGGGGAGCATTTGTCCGCGTTTTTGCACGAGGCCCACGCCGACGCCGTTTCCAACCTCTGGGGAGGGCTTTTCTGGGAGGGTCAGGGTGAATGGGAGGGATACCGGGAGGATATTCCACTGCAGAGAACGTCCCCAGGGGTTGGAGATGAATGTCAAGTTGCGCAACGGGTGTTCCTTCTCCTGAGATTCGGGACGAATCATTGGACAGGACCAGACACGCATGAGGAGGAAGAGTATGCGAGCGACGAACAAGAGAAGGACGGAAGCGGCAGCAGCCATGAACACGGAGGAGAGACTGGGAAACTTTGCGGGGACAAGGACAGACATGGTGTGAGACGGAATATGAGCCGAGTTGAGTGTACCGTTAAAAGGATGGAAACAACGGAGATGAGCCCAGCACAGGGACGGTGCGGACGATGGGGGGCAGGTGCAAGTTTGACCCACGCAGCGCAGCACCTTCCAACAACTCCTCGTCTAATACTTATTTTCTTTCGGTTAACTCCGACACTTATCATTATTAATATTATGTCATGTTTACTTAATCAACGAAAAACTTTTTCTCCGTGGTCGTTCTTTGCAGCAGAAAATGGCTTGTTCGAGATATATGATCACCAACATTCTCGGTCTGTCGTGTATTTCACCATGTCTTGATACTTCCGAGGCTTGGCGAGGTCACATCGATATCGTACGACTCGGAGGCGACAGAGATAACGTATCTTCGCCTTTATGGAAGTCTAACCCCGCATCGTCCTTTCGCGCTATCACCGTTCAGACCCTGCTACCCCATGTTCGTCAGCCACGGAACGGATCCAATGCAACACGAACTCTCCAACAATTTTGAACTCACATCAAGAATACGTTCGCCCTCCAGTACTTACCCACGACGATATCTTTGCCAAGACTTGTTTAACCGGTGTCTGATCTCCATCGCGACGTAGACGCAATCAAGCACTGGGCTGTCGCCAACTTCAACCTGATCTTATCGTGTGGCTTCGGCTAATCCTGGGTCGCGTGCTAGTAGGTTTCTGTGGCAAGAATCTTCAATGGAGCATGGCAGCCCAGGTATTTTGAGTCAGAATCAGTCTCACGAACGTCCCTCCGCAGCAGCCTTCGGTAGTCCTCGGCCTATCGATGGGCTTACATTACGTCCACGTTTGAAGATGTGGCATTTCATCACGAGATAGTGTGGCCAGGATTCTACGCACGGCAGGGGCTTCCCTGCGCATCGAGGCAAGGCTTATTATTTCATTCACTAAGAAGGGAAAACAATTGTCCAAAGTCGAGTGGCTTGGCGTAGTAGACCCGGGCATCGCATCGTTCGGATGGAGTGTGAGACCAGTTCATACACAGGATAATGGGCCGCCAGGTTGCACTGTTCATGATCGCACTACTCCACTCACGCGTCCAGCGCTGATCGAGGCTCTGCTCATCCAGTGATTTCTCCCTCTTGGATAATGCCTTCTTCGATGGCTTTGATCTCTGAGATTCACCTCAGTCTTGCACGCAGCACACAAAGGGGAATGAACACACGAAGCGCGAGATGCAGCGAGTGCAGGCGAGAACGGGAAAGGTTGGCTGTTGCATGAACATTTAGGAGGTTTCATGATGCGTTCGGAGAGACGGACTTACCCATTGCGATCCACAGCCTCGGATGACCCGTCCTTCTCCATACTCTTTGCAATTCCCCTTCTACATCCAGACCCCACACCTTTCCGACCTTCGCTGCGACATCAGGCCCACAGATTTCCTCCACCGAACCACGGATGTCGCCGAAGCTTCAACCCCATCCAAGAAGCCATCATCAGTAGTTTACGGACCCGAGGTAAGAAGGAAGGTTTGCCACCCAGCAAGGGTACAACTCACCCTGTCGCAAAAATGACAGCATCACCTTCCAGTACACTCCCATCCTCAAGTTCGACGCCTCCCTCCGCGAATCTTCGTATAGCGGGACTACTTCTCACCTTGATAGTCCCGTTAATTATCTCCTGGCTGGCACCAGTGTCTGATGATTGTGAACATTCCTCGAATCAAATCGCGATGAGAGACTCGGATATTACTAACCGATGTATAATCCTCCACCCTTTTCGAATACCAATGGCAAGAGCCCCGCTCCATCGGGACCAAGATATGTCTGAAAGCCAGCTTTTGCTAGGTTGTCAAGGAGCTCTCTATTTGTCAGGTCACTCATCGAAAACACACTACGGAAATGTCGTTACGCACTTATCGATCCCGTTCGCTATTTGCGCTACCGACACCTTCTGCATATGCTTGACGGTTGCAAAAGGAAGCGCTACACCAAGGACGTCCGCAAATTCGATCGGAAAGTTATCGTCGTACCTGTCTAGTATACCGTGCGCGAGAAGGGGCGGTGCCTCGATAAGTCGATATCCATAACGGCAGGTGGCTACGTCCTACCTACGAAAGAAATTTCCAAGGCCTCTCTGGATATCACATACGTGGGTGAACGCTGGATCCTGCAGATGATGATCAGCCTATTAGTGGGAGAGGATCCTAGGAATGAAATTAAAAGGCATACATCGTAACATCACAGCCGTGGCGACACAGGTCATGAGCTATATCGTGGGCTATGTAGAGCTGAACATGCACTCAACACGACCAAGAGCAGTGCGCCAAACCTGAATTGCAAGCACCAACGACGATCACCTTCTTCCCTTCATACTCTGTCCCAGAAGTAAACTGGGTGGAATGCAGAACAGAACCACAATACAGTTCCTGGCCATGAAAGTTATTTGGACCCAACCCTGAAACTCGGCTTAAAAAGACGACCCACCTTTCCTGGGATATCAGGCACCTTTGGGAACCCACCACCGAAACCAGTCGCGAAAACAAGATGCTTGACCGTCATTGTCATCGTCCGTCCGCCTCGATTGACGGAAACCTGCCACGTTATTTTCTCTTGGTTGAAGGTTGTGCTCGTTATCGAGGAAGACAGCCAAACATTAAGGTCAAGGGCCGTTGCGTAAGCTTCAAGCCAGTCACCCAGCTGCGAAGGATCAGAGGCTATGCAAGGCAAATAAAATCAAAGTACCTTTAAGGCAGAGCAGTAGACAGGCCATGTCTCTGGAAAACTGAACACAGCCATGAGATGAATAGTCGCGGGAGTTGTGTGTCATGTCTACTTACTCTAGGTATGGCATATGATGGGTCCCTGTCGACGCGTGAGCTTGGGATGGCGCATATATTCCACATATCGACTCACAACTCGGGTCATGAAGGCACAGCGTCTTGTATCGCGTCCTCCACTACTATAAGTTAATTGAGCATATCGAGATGGAAGCATCATCAATCGTACGTTGTCGCCAATCCGTTGGTTTCTATCGATAACGAGTGTAGGAACGCCAAGGTAGGTCAATCTTGCTGCCACCTCGAGTCCGCAGTGACCGGCACCAATGACGAGGACCGTTGGATCGACATCATCGAAGTCTATTTCACGTTGACGCCCGTCCTCCGAACTTTCGTGGAGTGAGAAACGAGGACGCAAACAGCCAATCTGAGAGATCGGCATCACATATCGAAGGGGTAAGCTTGTAACTTGGACGACTCACCTTTTCCGGGTATGCGTTGAGGGAATCGAGCCGGGTGAGCAAGGACCATGCTTTCCAAGTGCTGTTCGACGTGGGGACCAAGAAAGCGACTGCGATACCCTTGCCATGTTTCGTCTCGAATGTGAAGCAAAAGCGAATAAACACCAGGCCAGAGAGTGGTATGATGAGCGTCGGGCCTCGTATGCCCTCGATAAGGTGGAACGCTGACAAACCAGTCATTGCGAGACGAGCATCCAGAAGTCGCCTGATGGAGGCATGGCCACGGATGGTCCGCATGTCCCAGGTGAGGGTCAGAATGTCTTTCCAGAAACCGTGTTCGTGGAAGAGAGGTATGAGCGAGTCCAGGTCCTCGCTGGATATGCTGGCCGCGAACGCGGAAAACCATTTATTGGATGTTTCGAACCGGGACGTTGTATAGATGGTGGACGGGTCGACATTGAGGTGTTGGAGGGTTGGACAGTCAAAGGGTGCCGCGTTCAAATTGGATGACGATTCTAAACTGGCCATGGTCGTACTAGGACAGAGTCAAGTGTGACCGCTGCCAACCGTAGTCGGCGAGAGGTTACACGGGCGAAGAATCAAACGATAAGATGACTGGCTAATCCAATCTCGATTGACTGGGGAGCACAGTACAGAAGACGAGAAGACTAAATACCTAGTCCGTAACCAGGGGTATAGGGTTCGGCTAAGTAAAAACGTTCAAGTCCGTCAAACGTTGAGCCCTCCAAACCATTCCATCCGTCGAGGCTCCGCCTCTCCTCCGACGCCAGCGGGTATCACGGGGTATCGAGTGGTGGCCGTCACATCAAGTCAGCTGTCAGTCAGCTCTAAGTACTGCGACTCGGCAAAAAGATCGATAAGAATCCAGAGCCCGTCATTGTGCTGAGGATGAAGATGATGGTAGCACGGCTCTTCCGACAGCTCATCAGGTCGATGGTTGATCAGAGTTACGCCGCACAAGCCAAGTCTCGATTGTGCGTGTCAAGCAACTCAATGAAACCTATCCTCACCCAGTCGTAGTAAGAGTAGCCGAATCGCACTGCACCACTCCGAGTCAGGCTCGTGACTTGAAATCAAACGTGCACTTTTATTTACGTAAAGATCGTTGGCTTTTAACCACCTTCCTTCTCCTCCTCGTCCCTTGCCATGTCCGAATCTGCAGAGCGCCCGATCACCTACTTTGACATTGCCATCGATGGAAAACCAGTTGGTCGCGTCATCATGTCTCTCTATGCGGATCTAGTCCCAAAGACCGCAGAGAACTTCCGTACGTCTCCCCTTGACAGCCCTAGCCCACGACTGATCCATCCTCAGGTGCGCTCTGCACCGGCGAAAAGGGCATTGGAAACTCAGGCAAACCACTCTCCTTTTCCGGGTCCAAATTCCACCGCGTCATCAAAGGGTACGTGCGTCTCCCTCCCTCGAATTAATCCATTGAGATGTGGATCAGGCTTGACCCTTCGTCTTGTCCTTGTCAGGTTCATGTGCCAAGGAGGCGATTTCACAGCTGGAAACGGTATTCGATCACATTCCCGTGCTCGATCGCTTTTGCTGACACCCAGTCTTATGCAGGTACCGGTGGAGAGTCCATCTACGGTGAAAAGTTTGCCGACGAGGCGTTCCTCGTAAACCACGAGAGACCGTTCCTCCTCTCCATGGTATGAAATTGGAGCGTGTGCCAAGGGTCTATCTGCGTGTTCACTGCACCCCATACAGGCCAACGCAGGTAAAGACACCAACGGCTCCCAGTTCTTCATCACCGTCGCGCAGACGCCTCATTTGGATGGCAAACACGTCGTTTTCGGCGAGGTCATCAAGGGTAAATCGATCGGTACGTTCCCTCCCGTGTAGCAAATGTGATTGTCTCATGCACATCACGCCAGTCCGCAAGATGGAGCACAACCCAACGAGTTCGGGAGACGTCCCCACGAAGCCCATCGTCATCGCCGCCTGCGGCGTTTTGTCTCCCGATGATCCATCTCTGAAAGAGTCTGCGAGTTCGGATGGCGACGGCTACGAGGATTACCCCGAAGACGATCTGCGCGCACTAGACGACCACGAGTACGCATTCACAGCCGCAAACACCATCAAGACCATTGGAAACGCGTTACTCACGGGAAAGAACGAAGACGGGTCTAAAACTGACGTGAACCCATCTGCAGCCTTGGAAAAGTATCTCAGTATGTCGGGTCGTCTTTTGCCGTGAATCACGATCACCTGACAAAAGACCTCAGAGTCGTTGAGGTACCTGGACCAACACCACGCTCTGCCAGACGATGCCCAGCGGAAAGACGAGTTTGACGAGCTCCGGACCGTCTTACTCAACAACTCTGCACTCGCTGCGCTTCGCTCTCAGCCGCCTGACCCCACGCTGGCCGTACACCAGACGACACGGGCGTACGTGCTGGCGGTCAAGATAGAACACAAAGGTCGGTCGTACTCTCTCCTTCGTGGCCCAGCACACGCATTTACTGGGAATCGTCGCAGCGAAAGCACTCTACCGTCGAGCACTCGCCAAGGCGGCCCTGAAAGACGACAACGGTGCCAAGAACGACCTGTCGGAAGCCAGCGCTCTCCTCGCGACAGAAGACCCTCTTAACCTCAAGGCGGCCATCTCGACCGAACTTGCCAAGATCACGCAACGCGAGAAGGAGCTGAAAGAGAAGGAGAAGAAGGCATACAAGAAGCTCTTTGCGTAGCCAGATTAGAACACGTATAGACCCGGAGAGAACAGCAGTAATGGAAACCAATGTAACACCCATTTTTAACAACTACCTGGATTGAACGTCTCGTACGGTCGTTTAATCGATGAATAGGAGAAGAAAGTGACGCTTTCCAACGGGCGATGCTCTCGGGTAAACGCCAGTTGGGTCATCGCGAAGTAAGACGGGAGCAAAGATGCTCGCTGGCCCCTCTCTCAATACATGCGAAACAGAACGGTGGACGGGAAACACATACCCAGTCGATGCGCACTCTTGGGGCCAGTCGGGTTCGAGTCGTCCTTTGATGCACCCTGCTGGGCGATATAGTGCAAAAACGCCGTCAGCGATATCCATACCTTGAAACACGTCGACGTCAAGCCGTCAGTACTCAAGTCCCAACGTCCATGAACCAACAAGGTGACCACCTACATTGATACTCTCGTGCGGAAACGCGTTGAGCACCTCAAACGCCTCGTCCTTGTCGCTCGCTTGGAGACACTCCGCATGGAGAGAAGCAGGAACGACAGGTTCGATCAACGAATCGAGGAGCGCGACGAGCGTGCTGGTGAATACCGCAGCGAGGGCACTGTGGTCCCCATCAGGACCCTCGGAAGGGAACTCGTCGCCCGTGTCGAGACACTGCACGCAACAAAAGGACCTCAGCCGACGCGCGCGTTGCCGACCAGGAAATGCACCCACCTCTCTGATGACGTGACACAAGCGCTCCTCAGCCGGATACTCGAACAGCGCATCCTGAACGCCCCATGGAATGAATTGTCATGCGCACCACCCATGAGGTGCGTGGTAACGTACAGTGGCAGAAACGTGCGCCATCATCCAATTGATAAGCCGCATGATTTCGGTGGGCGCACTGATCGCCTGGCCAACAGGCAGCATCTCCTCAGGTGACTTGAGCTTCCTGATCGGCCCAGCCAATCGCGTGAGTCTCTCTAGCGTGTTCGCGAAACACGTGTACTCTGAAATGGACGCAGGGCGTTCATGAGTACTCGCTTCTTGCTTCGTGATCCGAAATGGAGCGAAGCAGGTCGGGAACACGTTATGAAAAAAAAAAACGTACGATAATTCCCGGAGACGGCGATGAAGTCGTCCTTGCCGAGCGCCGTGTGCAAGATGAGCGTTGACTCGAGCGTCGATGGACCTTGATTCAGCGATGCAGCCGAGTCGTTATTGACGTAAGCTGATAACAGGATGGTCGTGGTCTCACGAGGCCGCAAGAGTCCCTGGATAACACAAGAATCAGCCCATATCGTATGTACTAGCTCGAAAGACGCACCGCCACAGACTCGATACGAAGCCATGAGGGTGCTGTGACAGCATCGTCAATAGAATTGATTCTCAGGAATGCAAACCACGAGGTGTAAGGAAGCGGTACTCACAAACAGGCGCTGAATCAGCTCCCGTGCCCACGAAGCGAAATACGCATGGAGTCTATACCATTCAAAATCCTGAGTTACCCGCTAACTGGGTCCTTATCACAAGCGACTTACATCGCCGTCGTTTTGTATGACCACTTCGCGATGGACAGTTTGTCTGTATCTTACCCGCGGTCGTTGGTAAGTTAGATGCGGCTGTACAAGGAAATTTGAACTTACTTGATTACCCCAAAATCTATCGAGATGGGCTGGATCTTGATCTTCGGCCTGCGCTCAGAGCCTTCAAAGCCAACCAGTTCACGTTGCAGTGCCAACACCGAACTCTCGTACTGCGACCGATCGATTAGAGCCAGCTGCAGACACGAGACGAAGCCGCCTCCTTCAGTAAGCACTCAAGCTCAAGGAACGCCACGAACACGCACGGAAATATCAAAATCAGCCGAGACAGGCTGGTGGTCGCTCATCGTGATTTCCGGATGGTTCCTGTATGCTACCTGCGCCACCCTCACGTCAGGAGGTGCCATGTACAAAATGCGATCCGTCCAGGCGGGTTTGCGTCTGTTCTACACGTTAAGAATCATCCGCCTTAACATGTGTTTCGAGAACGCCTACTTTATGTCATATCCGAGTCGATCCTTTGGCACGCCTAGAGCTAAGCGGTATGTACTATAAAATACAAAAGTAAGCTGCATCGGCGGTACAGCACAACCAGCAAGAAAATCACGTACGGGATGTGGGTAATGGGATGCTCTGTGAACCCTGAAAAGGCCATATTGCTTCGTATGGCAGCTCTAAGCTGGTCATACAACAATAAGGTCTGTATGCTGTCTATACCTGATACGTGCGAGAACAATAGTTTCCTGATGTCCCCGTCGGTTAACTCTAATCGATAATTGAGATCTTATGAAACCCGTAAGGCCCCATTCGTGGTCTGTGACGAAAAACCTCACCTCCCTGGATGAAATAACATGATCTAAGATGTCAATGTTGTTTCCAGGGGAAGGCGGACGCACCATCCAAAAGAGTACGTCACTCTGGTATACATTATAGGTATCCCCCGCGAATGAAGTTGGCAGATAACTCCCGGTCAAGACAATATTGGGAGGGAACGTCAGGCGACTACTTAGTTCGTGAAAATCATAATTCCGCCTCTCTACCATTTCGTCCGACGCCGCAAGGTGTGCATTGACGAACGTCAAAATAGTCGGACGATACATTGTTAATTGGGGATTCGAAGACATCTTGGGAGTGAATTCCAATCGGATGGCTGTGGCACCCTTGTTGCCCTGTAAACTACATGATTATCGTGAACATCGTTGCAAAAGAGCTGTGGTTGTATACCATAAATCCCATGATACCTGAGCCTGCGTCACACGACCGGACATCGGTGAAACAGGGGACAAGGACTTTTCTCACGATTACTATTAGTAGCATGCCGACGAGTTGCCTTGAAGTCAGCTAGTAGCACCAATGATAGTCAACCTTGATCTGGTTGTGCTGCTGAGAACGTACCTTTTCGTACAGTACACGCTTCTCCCCAAGACCAGCGAAAATAGCTGTTAGCCACTCGTCTTCTTTCAGCGCGCCGGTCGTGTACAAAAGTGCTTCAGTCGACAAATCCAACTCCTGGAATCCCAGAACCAGCATATCTGGATCCCCAAAAGCTTGCGAGTCAGCTGTGCCAGTCAGCGAGTTGTTTTCCCGTAGTTCTACAATCACAACTCGAACGAGAGCCTTGAGAAAGTTGGTACAAACGAACCTTGGTGAAGCGGATCCGAGGAAACTTCGAACGGCGACAGCTTCAGCGGGGATATCCAACCAGTCTTCCGTTGGCCCCCAGATTCAGAGCTACGTAGCCATGGGTATAGATCCTGCGAGGGAGCCTTACCATTGATGTTGAAGGTTCCCATTCGTATTCTGCAGCGCGTTGAACGAGAGACATAAAACACCGGATAATGACATACTTCAAGTGCTTTATATTACCGGTCAAGGCCTCCTTTGTGGCGACCTGTTCAATCCAGTCACGCCGTACGACAGAAATATCGGAGACATCGTCTCCAGGAAGGCCGACGGTGGCCGGAGACAAGCGTGTATGCAATGGCTGTTTTCGAAGGCGAAGATCAAGACGGCGCGATGACGAGTCCGAAAAATACGCCTCAACCCAGGTAAAATCAGTACTAGATGGTTGTATTGTAGCTTGAAAAAGGGTAACGTTAGACTCTAAATGGTTCGTACTTGAGCCCACGCGTACTTACTCGTAATCTCCTTCAAACGACGGCACTCCGCAGTCAAGCTTTGCAGCTTTTGGGTATTACGAGTACGGACTGTGAATGCAAGCGGTCTGGTGTGTTGCGCATCGCGTCTGATGGTAAGAAGCCAAGCTCACGTGACGATGTTAGATTAGAAGACCAGAGGCTGAGGGCAGGCGTGAACTTACCAGACCATGCCTCTGTGGGCACACCTGGCTCGTTCTCTGCGGCGGGCGAATTAATTGGACCAGTCTGTGCGACTCCCAAAACCAACTGCTCTGTGATAGGTAGTGCATCGACCACTCTTGGCACACCGTTCGTTGCGGGTGCGTTGAATATGAGTAGACTTGAAAACGGACGTGAGCATGGATCTTACGAGTCCGATGGTTGACAAGTCGCGATACAAGCACTAGGATGAGCACCCACCTGCCCACTTCCGTGTCTTCCTGGGAGCGATGAGTGACGACGGCGATCAAACGCCGACGAAAAGGGGTCGGGTCAGTCCGGTCTGTACTTCGCGCGCCGTCTGGAGCAAGTTCCACGTCCAAAATGCATTGGAGGCTCTCCGATGGTCGTAGTAGCGATCGGATGACATCGTCGTGGCGACTGGACATGATCAACTTTGTGGAGACTGCTGATCACGCGACGCGATCATTAGACGGAGTGGTTCCCACGCTTCCCCACACGCGACCCTGATGAGAGTAGATAGTGAACATTCAAAAGAGAAACGTGTCGAACCTAGTTCAGTGGTCAGTCGAAGCCAAGCGGGGATTTGTCTCAGAAAAACGTGAAATACAGGTGCCACTCTTGTCTGAGCCAAGGACCGGACCTAGAACTGTCACGGGGCCTAGATTGACCGCGATATAAAGTGCGCAGACAACGCCAATCTCTTAGACCAAGACTCCCACTAGCTCTCCCACTCACACCACCCTCAGTCCCTCACCACTCACTATTCCCTCATGACTCGCACAGAGCGTGCCACCTTTCCTCGTGCCCTCGTCAGGGACCGCTCCGAGTCAAAGTCGGGCCTCGACAAGTCCCTCCGCAAGGGCGGTAGTGGCCACCACAACTGGGGTAGCATGCTTGACGAGGGCTACCTCGCGGAAGCCGCACTCGCGGACGAACAAGCCGTTGCCGCAGAAGAAGACAGGAGGGACTCCCGTGCGTTCATCGCCGCCCTTGATTGCTCCCTTGCTCACTTCCTCACCTCAGTCGACAAGAACCCGTCCGAGAGAAGGTCCAATTCTCTCACCGAAGAGGAAAAGCGCCTCGCGAGAAACTTCAGGAAGACCGCTCTCAAGAACCAAGGTAGTCTCTATCCTATGATCGATGGGTTATTTCTTACCGCCACTTGTAGATATTGATCTGTCTGCCATCGCCCGCACCTCGGCAGCAGTATCCACTTCTCCCACCACACGCGTTGCAGTCCCCATGGTGTAAAGTGTGTATGCCACACCTCCATCTTTACCTCACTTTTAACCCCATGTGGCAGCCGTCGCACCCTCTTGAGCATCAAATCTGCGCTTCCCTGAAGCCCGGTGTATCCCGTAACAAAGGTGTATTTGTATTTTCAACCCAAGACCACCATTGGAAAACCCATGTCATCGTTAGTTAGTCTTACTGTACAATAATACAACCAATGGATATCTGTCGCGGATTATCAAAAGACAGTTCAGCACATGTATCCACGAAACAACGTTGTTTGTTACCATCATGATGCATGATGCATATGTTTGACCTAAGATGGCGTCATCCGAGGCAGCGCTTCACCACGTAGCCGAATCCACAATAATGTTGTTTCAGCTGTCAGCGGATCCTGTTGCATGGGGTCAGCGACATCTCCGCAAAAAGAGCAAGGTGGAACCATACGGTCGGACGCACCAATCAAAAGGCATAGTTACTGTTAATCCAATACATCCACTGGCAGTTCACTTGATCAACACTACTCTCCGGACCGAGCAAGCCGTCCTCCCGATCTACCAATAATTCATCCGTGCCGATCACTCGAAGACGATGCACATCGACAATCAGCGTCATGATGGTCAGATTACTTACGCTCATACTTACATATCTACGACTGAGATGCCTACTTCGCCAGACTAAGTAGCCTGGACATGATCGTCCCCACCAGCCGTCACGTAAATGATTTAATCAGTTAGACTCAGATCTGAATCGGTCAATCAATGCGCCTTTTACCCTCGAATGGCATCGGCGAGGCTTTCAATGCTGACCCAAACCGACCATAAACATTTCAATCAAGCCTAGTACATCACATACATATCCCATATCCCATAACACATAACCACATTTTACCAAGTATAAGCCACGATCCTATCTTACAATGACACATTAATGCCATCCGCTTTGAGAAATCACCCGTTAATGGTGATGGGAGAGCAGCCAGTGCTGATGCCATTCTGCACGACCATCCGCTCAGCCAACGTGTAGCGAATCTGAGTAACAGGGTGGACTCACAAAGACGTTGCCATTGCAGCAAACGGGCTGCTGGACGCAAGTGCTGCCACTTCCACTCCCACCGACGGTGATCGGGGAGCACGTAAACCCGACCTGGGTGCCACCAGCGGGCGGGGGGAGTCCCAGGTACCCAAAGAGCTCGTTGATGAATGTGGTAGAGGACTGTTACAAGTTAGCCCCTCAGTATTTTCAGATCACTGGCGGTGAGGAGAGAAGCCTCACGTCAATGGTGCTGGAGCAGCACTGGATGCTACCGGTGTTGCACTCGCTCACTTGGCGAACTTCAAGAGCGTTCGGGAGAGCAGTGGCAACGCCAGCAAGGGCGACGACAGAGAAGAGAATAGTAGTGGCGCGAATGAACATTTTAGTGTCGATTCGATTGCGAGAGAGTTGGTTTTCTTTAGACGGTGAAGGAATTGGAGCTGCTGCTGGCCAGTGAAGCACACACCCATCTTTTATACCTCGAAGACCCCTTTCCTGTGTCCTTCAAGGCGATGTTACGCCCCCAAGAAAGGAACGGGACTGAACGTGCGATGATGGAAAAACAGAGTACCTCACATTCATTACCGTTGAGTTCTGTCAAGAGCATCGCATATGTGACCATGTTCGTCTGAGAGCGGTGAGCCCAACCCGCGTCTGACCAGTATGCAGGGTAGACACAAGCCAGCCAGCCACAAAAACCATTAAAAGTCGGCGCCGATGGTTATACCGCATTCTCTCCGACATCAGATATAAGAGACCAACCAACCCTGACCAACCCAGGCCCCATCGTTCCGCAAAGAAGGACGCTAGGGGCAGTTCGGAGGACACATGGTCGCCGAGAAGCAGGAACAACATTGCCGGTGGTCATCAAGTTCGGAGTCTTGTAGTTCGTTGGAACACGGTGGACATACGAGTCGTACCGCTCCGGAAGACGACAAGGTCATGGTATCGACCAACTGTAGGCCGGAATTGTAAAGATTGGAGACACTAGACACTGGACCAGCTTCCCCGCCTGATCCGATGGCTATGACGACACTGCGCCTCACCGTCAACATTCTCAAGGCACAAAAATGGTAAAGGGGTAAGGGGGACTACGTTACAAATGTTCCTGTGTGGCCAACCCAACAGCAATACAACCCCTTTCGACGGCATAAATTCCAAGGCTCAGCGCATCATGCCCTGCTAGAATACTTTCAGGGATATGGTCTAAATCAAGGTGCGGGGAAATGTGCTTTTTTAAGACCATGCATGAGGAGATCCCCTGAGGTAACATTGAGTACATCGGCACTGGGGTCACAAGGTAGGTCGAATTTGAAGATTGCGCGGAGAGAGCGGCCATCAGCTCATTTTGTGGGGCGCCCGAAAGGTCCACGAAAGATATTTTTCCAGGCACACCTACTGAAATCTAAGCACCTTGACGCCATGTAAAGGGGTCACATACCTCCCCGCGATACCCCAAGTAGATGCCGGGGAGGCGTATAAGTCTTCCAATAAATGATATGGGTACTTGAACCAGCGGGGCCATTTCTCAGCGTAGAATGAAGGGCAAGAATGGATGGAACGACCCCTCCTTGGTGTAAAACGCCGAACACCAGCGCAAGCAACGTGTTGAATGTAATCCAAGTTACCTGTTATATCCTGGTCGGTCACAACCACCCAACCTGTGCAGAAGAGTGACTTACCCAAAAGAATTTCCCAGGTCGAGGGAGCTCCGTGGTGGCTAACAGAACGATGGCCGGGAGAATCAGCGGTGTTAAAAACCTGGGTTCCTGGTGGGGCTGAAGCGATAAAACCGACAGCGACAGGATGATGATCTGGATCAGAGCTAGGCAACAGTTAGCCTGAAGGAAAACCAAATGTAAGGAGTCATACTTCGCCTGAGGATGTCAGTCTCAAAATACACTTTTTGAACGCGATGTCCGGAGGGCTTCACATACTCGCACATACTGCACCATGCAAACCATAAGAATAGCGGTCCAAGTAACATCGGCATATTAACACCGGCGTGTAACCAGTTCGGATGCAGGCCGTGGCCAGCAAGGTTCTCGGCCGACAGATTATATTTGACAAAGTTGTAGGGCGTAATGACTGGCTTCGACAGATTGCCCCGAAAATAGAATGTATCAACAGCGATGAATACGGAGGCTGCCAGCATAGCTGTGCAGATCGGCGGTAGCAATAAGCTGACCACTTGAAATGGAGAGCCCACCACCTGGTAAGAGAGCCGGAGTAACTGGTAGGCAATTGGGAGGGCAAATGCAACAAAGGTTGGACGGGTAAAGGTACCGATGACAGCGAGGACTGCAAGGAGGTGAAGATCGCGCTTGAGAGCATAGGCCGGAGTCTTCTCTCGCCCTACCTTGAGACGCATCCGCTTATCCACTATTCGCCGAAAGAGTACAATGCATAGGGAAACCAATACTGATTCGAGCGAGTTTGAGAACGGTCGAACTTGGAAGGTACACGTCACATAGGACGACGCAAGCAAGAGTAGGGACAGGCGGCGAGGCGCAGGTTGCGGTACAAGACTCCAGACGCTGTAATCTACGCTACTTTAGCAGCCACTTCAGACAAGACAAAAGAATTACCAAGGACGCTGGACAAGCACAGAAATGCCAAACGCTGGATGCGAAAGACAAGCGGGGGATGTAGCCGTTCAGCTTGCCGTGGTGTCAACCCTACTCATAGATATGATGGAATGTCCTCACGTCCGAAAAGTAACCTCAAGGCGAGCAAGGGCAAGCCGGTAGTCACGAAGGTCGGGAGAATGGATCTGACTGGAAAGTCTTGGTGCCATTCCCAGGTGGTCAAGGCATGAAGACCAAGGATATTCCCTTCCTCGCTCACATCAATAAGGGTGCTATTTGAGCCAAAAAGGAGTATACCAGCTGTGACTTCTCCATTTTGCATGTGTTCGTCAGGATGTATGTACCCTGTCCCATAAAGCGCGAACCAGATGCGAATTAGCCAGAGACCAGCGTATACCCATTGGAACGTCCGAGTTTTGGCTGCCATCCCAAGTCCAGCTGAGTTGAGCCTGGTCGTCAGTGCTCGTGGCGGAGTTTGAAAGGTAGCTTGTCATCGGTCAATATGGTCTGTTCCAGCTCTGGTCTGCAGATGAGATGGCTGACGAGACGTTTGCATTAATCAACACTTCTGGCCATCCGTGTAATTCCAACATGCAAATTTCAGGCGTCCCTCCACTTTTGTTCGGAATGCAACAACCTCCTTTACCCAAAAGCCGACCCACAACGGCGCATCATGGTTTATGCATGCAGGATATGCGACCACTTTGAAATCAGCGATAACAAATGTGTGTATAGGAATGACTTGTTGACAGTTACCAAGTAAGTCTCGATCCTTGTCCCCCCGCGAAGCAGTACGGTGCATCCATGGTGCCGGTGGCGGCGCGATCCCTGTCACGCCCTCGGTGCACGGACTGACCTCCACGACAGGGAGCAAGTGGGAGTGACGACCGATCTGGGTTTGGATCCAACTCTGGTACGCTACCTTCCGATATGATTGTGTGCATCAGCTGATACTTCGCTCCCTATTTTAGGCCCACTCTAACATCTCATGTCCGCGCTGTGGCCACGAAGAGTCCGTAATCTGATCCTCCATTATCGACTACTTTTGTTTACCCGTTCACTTTAGTGCGGTGTTTTACCAGGATCAATCGAAACGGAAGGAGACGCGTATGATTCTATTTTTCGTCTGTGTGAAGTGCAATCATAGCTTCACGGATCCATCCCTGCCGCCGGAGAGTCGGCCAGACACGACCTAGGAAGGTAGTTTTGCGGTATATTATATGCCAAGAATTTTCTGATCCTATACACGTTGTCGAAGCATTGCAAAAACACACGATTGTGGGTTTGTTGGATTCATTTAAACGGCCTGTGCCACCTCCAGGCTCCACAAGGCGCCGGAAAGGGTACCTAGAAAGTAACCTGCCCTGACGGATACGCAGAGATGAGAAAACTGCTCATAGAACTATGCTTTTGGTTGACTGGGCGACTTCGTTCCATCACGAACGTCTTTTTTCATCACCGGCAGTCTGGTAAGTAAGGTTCCCCGTCGGTCGCTTGATTCGCGAACTCCCCACGGTCCACAGCCCGCTGGTGATGGACTCATCGGTAAGCTTACAAGAGTAAATTTTCAGAGAGACCCTCCGAGTCGCATTACCTTTGCCTGACAGGCTATGCTGCGAACGTATGATGTGACTCATCCGATGGATGTGTTCATGACCCGTAGAAAAATCTCAGCATCATTCATTGAAGGCTACTTCGGCAAAATAACAGTTTGGTAACGTGAACGGTGAGCACGTCGGCTGTATCATCGCTCCATAGTTCCATTAGCTGGGCTCCTAGCCCTTCCGCAGTAAGTATAGCAGGACTGAACTTGAAGTTCTCCCGTCCAAGAGCCTGAGTGGCGCGTACCCCAAAAATTTGAATGTCAGAAGCAAGTCAGAAGTAGGCTCCCGAAACATGTCGCCATTCACGCAAACTGACCATACTATGAGTCTGATAATTTGCAAGTGCTCGTCTGCGAGGATACTCGGAACGAGACAACCGCGATCCGCGGCCAAGGACAGAAAGGACTCGCACGGGATCACGTTGTAAGCTTTACTGGTCCCAATTGCCCAAGGAAATTGGCGCGGAGAATGTGTCAGTCACAAATTTGGGGACCAGGGCCAGAAATAGCGAGACAGGATATATGAATTCGAAGAACACTAGCGACATGGACGGCGGAATGAGCGGTGTGTGTCATGCGGCCATGATATATCCGCACACCTGCCGGGGTGAGAGCAGATGGGGATTGTTGCTTATCGAGCTGGGACATGGTTGTCGCATGATCGAAGAATATGCCTTGATAATGATCATGTGGTGTAGTTCGTCCTGGTCACTGGATAATCGCCAGTGATTGGAGATGTGGCCTGTATCTGCCAACGGTCAACAAATACGTCACAAGATAATGATGGGCCGTGTATCGGTAACAGGCGACGATTTGCGACACGACGGCGATCCACATGGGAATCCGCCCGGGGACAAGTCAGCTATGAAGCCGACGGAGTAAGTAAGCATGTCAGTCGCCAGAGATAATATGTATTGTGTTGATTATTTGCTCGCGGTGCCTGCAGTCAGGCACCTCTGAATCGTAGAGGGAGAGCAAGTCTCCAAAGTAGAGGACGGTGTCCGCCATCGCGACGACGGAGTGCTTGGAGACGACAACGCAAGAACGCGTCTCAGATACGGTCGCGATGACGAGTTCTCCAATGTGCTAGCGGGACTCCGTCAGTCCAGACATAACCTCAATTTCACCCGACTCGATATTATCACTGTTTGAGTGTCATTTTTGAATGACTGGGATGGCGGTAAGGGGGGAACCCGCAAGTGGGCGTCATTCTCGAAGTCGAGAAGCGGCTGATGCCTGGCCCATCGGGGATAAAAGTTGTGACTTGCTTGGCTCCAATTTGGGCATGCCGATTGCCGACACGACCCTTCCACTATGCATCGTATAAATTACCCCCCTTCAACAACTCCATTCTTTTCATTCCCTTTCATTCCCTCCGCCCACTCCCTGCACGGCCTTTAGATCACAATGAAGTTCTCCGCCGTCCTCGCATTCATTGCTGCTGTCACCGTTGTCTCAGCCTCGACCAACGCTGAACGCTTCGCT
Source organism: Imleria badia (assembly GCA_015039435.1). Taxonomy (NCBI): domain Eukaryota; kingdom Fungi; phylum Basidiomycota; class Agaricomycetes; order Boletales; family Boletaceae; genus Imleria; species Imleria badia. The sequence goes on along the minus strand of MU130755.1, from coordinate 326,501 downwards.
CGTGGATTGGGCCCGAACGCGCCCGTAAAACGTGCTACTCCCGCCGCTCGTACGTCTCGTCGACATGTGTATCATGGTTTGTTACTCACCCCATTCAGGTGCCCGCCGCAGCTCTCCATCGGGAGTTTCTCAGTGCAACACTGGCTCCTTGCATTGCTGCGACTCTACTTCCTCCGGTAGCAGCAGTGTCGTCCAAGAGTTGGCAGGGCTCCTTGGAATTACTGTCCCTGTCAACGCCCCCGTCGGTTTGAATTGCAGCCCCATCACCGCCGTTGGTGTTGGAAGCGGTGCGCAATGGTAAGTCGTCACCACGGCAGGTTGACCCCCAGTTGACATTAAATTTTCAGCACGCAGCAAACTGTTTGCTGCAGCGGCAACTCATTCAACGGTCTTATCAACCTTGGCTGCAGCCCTAGTGAGTGACCATTATTCTCGTCGCATATCTCGTCACTCATTTGACCCTTCAGTTAACATCAACCTCTAGAATGCCGACCGCCGTTAGTTAGCGCCGTCCACTCGTTACATTTTGATCGTGCACCCCGCTATACAAGTTCATTAATCATACCCCATTTTTCACTTCGTCCCATTAGTCTGTTCTGTTATTTTGCCAACAAATGGTTGTCTGCCGCGAACTTGCAGCCTTACTGGACACTGCTGCCCTTTGGTGTTGTAATGACTGAATTTCTGCAGTATTCAATACTTTGAGCTGGCAAATAAAATTTTGCTGTGACCTAACCTAACGGAATTGGGGCGAGGGGTACGAAATGGCGGGCTTCTGGGCCTAAGTATATGCGGAGGATGACGACGGCCATGTGAACTCGATGCCATAACAATTTGATTTTTTGATATTTCCCAAACAACGTTGACGAGAACTCGTTTACTGCACACTGCTGCCATGAGGATCCAAGGCTGTACTCGTATTATATTCGTATTTGTATTACTGTATCATGTCACACTGGCGAGGTAGGGGCCTGGCCGTGTCTATAATAAAGGGACGCGTGTGGTAAGATACTTTGTTGACATGTTGATAACGTCACGAGAACATTTCAAGTTGTCAGTGGCGCGCGAGCCTGGACCGGCCACACTGTGGGCTACTTATAACCCAACTATAACGTACAACGGTCAAGTGGGTCTTGGACTCGTCTGATAACAAACAACACACTATTAAGGAGGGAATTGCAAGCACCTCCTCCGTAGACCCATAAAAATCCACCTCGTTCGGAGGTTTAAATACCGAGGAGATGACAGTTGCGGCGGCAATGAGTCGGACATATCGTGCAGATAGAGCGAAACACGATCGTCGACCAATCTAGGTTCCAGACTCGGAAAGCCCTGTCCGCTTGGGAACCTGATGAGATCAGCCTGGAGCGCTAGGTACACGAGACATATTTTGTCTCAGCGCCTAACCTCGCGTAACCGATATTTGATAGGCTCGTTATGTAAGACCATGCCCGAGTCTGACAGAAGTTAACGATGTAGTCCCGCCCACTGGCAGAGTCGAACTGCCTGCAAGGTTCTGACAGGTTTCATCTTGGAGTCAAAGTTCAGCGATTTAGTCCGAGTTGAAACAAAACGTTTCAGGCCTAGTCTTCTATCAATATGCCGGGGGCAGCCGGATGGTGATGTTGACTTTCTCACATTGTTCTCACATGTATTATGAGAAGTTTTTCAAGGGTTATGAGTGGAGCGATACTACAATGCGTGGAAACAATAAACGAGGTTATAAAAAAAAATGCGTGGAAAGCCCGCGGGACGTCGAATGGGCCGTCGCGGAACTCTCCAGCGGGTTCTATCAAGAGTCCCATCCTATCGATGCGTCGATGGTGTGTCGACATGCCATGGAGCAGTTATTTACGGAAGTCACGGGCAAAAAGAACTCAAGCTGCACCGCCACGCGGCATCGGCCATAAACCTTATTTTATACAACTATGTAGTACCCCGGAGACTTCCGGGTGGCTTGGAGAGGGTGCAGACCGAATCCACACACGACGAGCAAGTCACAAGTACATCGCCCGCGCCGACGTCAAGATGCCCAAAAGTACGTCTTTGTTCTCCCAGATCGCGACCTTGACTGACCAGCGCTTCAGTCTACAAGCCAGGAAAAGTAACGCTCTCTCTCATCCCTTCGAGACGTGCTCGAAAATGAACTCATGTGGTGTCACTCTAGGTTGCCATCGTCTTGCAGGGCCGTCAGGCAGGCAAGAAGGTCGTCGTCATCAAGCAGCTCGATGAGGGAACCAAGGAGCGTCCCTACCCCCACGCGATCGTTGCTGGCATCGAGCGTTACCCGCGAAAAGTCACCCGCCGCATGGGGACCAAGAAGGTGCAACGGAGAAGCAGAGTAAAGCCTTTCATCAAGGTCAGTCTACCTTTGGATCTCATGTCGCCATGTCCTGACCAAGCACTATTCCCTGTGCAGACTGTTAACTACTCGCATCTCTTCCCTACTCGTTATGCTTTGGAATTGGAGAGTCTCAAGGGAGCAGTTGCAGCAGAGACGTTCAAGGAGCCTACCCAACGAGAGGACGCTCGCAAGAACATCAAGAAGCTGCTCGAGGAGCGGTACCAGAGCGGGAAGCACAAGTGGTTCTTCCAGCCACTCCGTGTAAGCAATGCCGCCACAACTACTGTTTTCGTGTCTGATAGCCTTGGCTCCTCAGTTCTGATTGTATCCTTTATCTCGCGGTGTCGGGTGATGACAATAAAACTACATGTACCCTACATGTCTTAACATGACACATGACCTGCATATGCACCTTTTGCTTAACACGCAGCTTCGGCAGGGAAGGCTAGGCAAATTTCTCTTCGAGGTACGAGGATGGGAGTGTGGACCAAATCAACCCATTGTTCTCAGTGTGATCATGCTCATCGAGATGCCTCCTGATGCCTCCCGCGACAAAAAGAGGTAGAAAGAAAAGGAATGTCAGATTTCATCTACGGAAGTCGACATCTGAGGGTAACAAGCGTATGCATGCCGAGTAAATAATAATCTCACAGAGCACTTGCACCTGTTTGGGATCAAGCTGTGTAAGAGCGAGTCTACCACCAGAGTCTGCAACTCACCAGTGATAATGTCGACCAACTCGTTCGTGATGGCGGCTTGGCGACCACGGTTGTACTGCATCGTGAGAGTACCAATCATGTCCTTTGCATTCTTTGACGCGTTGTCCATGGCGTTTCGACTGTCGGTGTAATGAGTAGTCGCGTCGATTTACGTTGAGTTGGGATTGCACGTACCGAGCACTCTGTTCACACGCGTGTGCTTCGACAAGGGCAGCATAGATGGCGTTTGCCAGTGAGAACTCTGCCAAATCCTTGGTGACATCGTCCTCCATCTCATATGCACGGAAACCAGCTGCAACGGATGTATATGAGTACACACACATCGTACACAACAGCAAAACTCTTACGGGACTCCTTGAACGTGTTCTCGTTTGCAACCTCTACGATACCAGCCTCATACGAGATGGCCGAGACGAATTTGTTGTACACGAGAGCGATAGAATCGTACTCGACACCACTCTTGACAATCAGGTCGGCAACACCAGCAGCGTCCGCAAAGGTAGGAATGTCGCGTCCAATTTGGTTGAAAGTGAGAGTGAGGTTCTTGCCGAGTGCACGGGCAAGCTGGGCCTTGGATTTGTCACCAATAACCATGATGGGAGAGTCGGCATCGACGGGGTTCTCGGTGTCGGCGATCGCACGGCGGGTGGCTTTGGAGACGGAGGAGTGAATACCACCGCAGAGACCCTTGTCGGAGGAAACGACGATGAAGAGTTTGCGCTTGGCAGGCGTCTCTGAGGGAGTGTGATCAAAGATTTCTGAGTGACGAGAGTCTAGTTAGCGAACGCTCAGGGCGAGTGGGTGAGGGACACACCGGAGTTGGCGATTCCGTATTGTTTGCCAGCGATCATGGCGCGCTGTGCCTTTGCAAGTTTGGTGGAGGCAATCATCTTCATTGACTGCACCAGACAGCAACTCAACACCGTCCCCTTCTCTGACAAGAAAGCGACCCACTTTGGTGATTTTCTCAATGTTTCTGACCGACTTGAGCCGCAGCTCGATTTCGCGGAGGGTGGCCATGTTGCGGGCATTTTGGGGGGCAGCACCGTGACGGTGAGCCTGCTGTGCGGCGAGACGAGCGACGGACTGCCTGGCAAACATGGAAAAGAAATGTCTGAGTACACTCGGAAAACATCGGCAGCGACCTCCTGCCGAAATTCGCGCGCCGACTCAAATGCTCGGCATCGACCCGATATCGACGACGAGCAGCGCAACGTCCTCATCGACGACAACGACGACGACGAAATCGACATGGCATCGGAAGAACCGCTGTTTGACCCCTCGCTGAAAAAGCGCAAGAAAAAGACTGTCGCTTTCACAGAAGACCCGCTCGGGCCAGACGCGGACCCAACTACCCCAGCACCGAGTACGATCGAGAGCACGACCACCAACGGCGATGCGATCGACCTCGGGCCCACCACCGTACATGAGCAGATGAAGCGCAACGAGACAACAGAGGGCGGCGATGCAGACGGGAACGATCAGAAACAGGACGATGAGTTCAAGTCCATGTTCCCCGACGGTCTCAAGAAGAAAAAGAAGAAGAAAGACATCCCTATGGATCTCGTATGTCGTGCATCATTCGTACGTGTCGGATCTCACACATCCCGGAAATCAGACCGCAGATGGCTCTGGCACATCCACGCCAGTAGGCCCAGGTCCCTCTGCCGCGATCGCCTCCGAAGACCTCGACTTCTCGGACATGAAGAAGAAGAAGAAATCGTCCAAGAAAAAAGCGATGGAAGATTTCGAAAAGGAACTCGAGGAATCGAAGTCGAAAGGTGCTGCAGAGGGTGCAGACGATGTTGACATCGACGACGGAGAACACCTCAACGATATCGACGAAGCGGAGCTCGGTGACGATCCGTTCGCGAGACCAGAAGCACCCACTGCCGTTGACTCTGGAAGCGAGCCTTGGCTTACGAGCGATCGTGATTATACATACCAAGAGGTAGGCTGTCCTCGCTTCAACCCGCGTCTGACGATCCTCATGAACCCTATCCGTGTAGCTGCTCACACGTTTCTATGCATCCCTCCACGCTTCTAATCCTTCCCTTCTCACCTCCGCAGGAAAGCGGTACACCATTGCCCCACCCCAAATTCTCCGAGAAGGTGTCCGCCGTTCCATCTTTGCGAACGTTGCAGATATCTGCAAGCGTATGCACAGATCCCCAGAACACGTCATTCAATTCCTCTTTTCTGAGATGGGTACCACCGGAAGTGTTGACGGTTCAGGGAGATTGGTTATCAAGGGCCGCTTCCAGCCAAAACAGGTGGAGAACGTGTTGAGGAGGTATATCGGTCAGTCTGGCGTCTCGCGATACACACCCCAGAAATGCTTTTGTTGACTGACGCGCGACGGTGTTCTGCAGTCGAATATGTGACCTGCAAAACATGCAAATCGCCCGACACTCTCCTCACGAAGGAGAACCGTATATTCTTCATGTCATGCGAGTCATGCGGTTCACGACGATCGGTCAACACCATCAAGAGCGGTTACCAAGCCCAGGTCGGCAAGAGGAGTAAGAACAAAACTGGATAAGGGGTCTGGGCGGGTTTGGATACACGGCACCATGCATGTTGGATGCATGGATGGGAAGGAAAGGGACCGGGTCACGCCCATTCTAACACGCATTGTATGACAGAATTAACAGCATCGCATTGCATTCGTCACAGAATACATGTACGATTCAACACTTCCAAGTTCACGGGTGCATGCATCAAGATAGAAAGTCCCTTGGGAGAAGAAACTGGCCAAGGAAATCGGAACAAACCGAGATTAGAAAGAAAACTAAACGGCGCGTAATATATGGCATGGGCAGCTCGTTTCGCGCATGAAACACACGAATAAAATCATATCCACCTTGATGTTACGCCCCAACGTCACCGACCCGAGTTAACGCAACCCTCCGCTTCTTCTTTGGCGGCTGGTCTTTCGCATCGTTGGCCGCCCCAGGATCGTCTGTGGTAGCACTGTTCCCGACGGGGGCCACGGCATCCTCGGCAATCGACTTGGGTGTCAGCGCTTGTTGTGGGCATGATTCGCTGCCCTGAAGCGGTGCCCGCTTTGCTGGCACAACTGGCGGTGCGATGATAGGCAGTCCCACAGTCGTATTCGCTGGCGTCAACGGCGCAGCATGAGTGGGAATTGAGGATGCCGCATAAGTGAGCGGCACGAAGTTGTGCTGAGCGATCGACTGCAGCTGGAGCGTTGATTGCTGGGTATGGTGTGCTGGGAGTATCTCGTCAAAGATGATGAGGGTACAATAGCCATCCCGTGACGACAGCACGAGTGTCTGTCCATCTGGAGACCTATACAGTCACAATCATGAGTGAACCAATGCTCAAAAAGAGGTCACTGGACGGGGGATCACGAACCATGACATGTCTGTAAACTCATCGTAATGTAATTTCGTCAACAAGCAGACTGGACCCGCTTGTTGCGTGTCATAGATGGTGACAGTGTCCATCGTTAACACCGCGTATAGCATTCGGTAGGGAAGCGCGAATACCGACCCACTGGGGGGTGAGGAGACAGTCAGCGCGGAAGTCTTTGAAGACGTAGCCACGCCCGAATTGGATGATTTCAACGGATGTAACGAGGGTGAGTGCACCGCTGGTACGTCGGAGCCAGCGACCGGGAACTGGAAAGCGGGCGCCTTCTCTGTTTGTGGAGAAGGGAAATGGGCAGACTGCTCATGTGCCAACACACCGGTTCTGCTGGTGAGATCAACAGCTAGCTTCCCTTCTTTGTCTTTTTCCAGCACGGCCGTTTTCGTCTCTTCGGCTGCGGCACCGACGACACCATTTCGAAGTTCGTACAGGATAGGAGAGAAGCGCACCGCGACGGAGGCTTTTTTGTGTCCAGGAAGCTGGGCGATAGGTGGTCGTGCAAAGTTGGCGCGGGAATAAATAAACACGGACGATGCAGAATTTGGGTTAGTCAGTCCGCTCTGCGACGAATCTAAACCACTCTTGTCCGATGTCCTGCCCTTGGAGCTCCTGGAAGGTGTTTCATCCCCTTTGGCCCCGGCGTTGAAAGAAAGGTCTTCAAAGTGTCCAGCGGGCGTGAGCAACAAACCGCCATCAGGGCTGAACGTCAACCTCCTAAAGAAATTGGTGAAACTCTCATCTCCGTACAACTTTATGGTCGACCATGCTGGTGAGGGCAAGGCACGTATAGCAGGAAGAGGAGGCATCGGAGAAGGAGAACGACCATATCTGGAGAAGTGAGAATGGGCTGGCGACGAAGGGGCATTAGAGCCACTGAATGAAGAGCGTCGGGAGGATGGTCGTTCAAACGTGGGTGGGGGGAACATGGTGGATGGTGTGCTCGCAACAGAGGTAGCAGGGGTCAACGGATATGCGATCGGATTATTGTGACTGCCAGACTGGGGAAGGTCTTTCTCTTCCTTCTGATCCACAGAGCCGCCTTCTACATCACTGGTGGATTCGCGCTTGAATCCTCCCTTGATACGGCTCTGCGAACTTGGCGTGCGAGAGTGGTTGAATGGCATGCGAGTGTTTTTTCCGACCGCGTGAGCCTCGAAGGATCCTTGTTTCGTCGAGATTCGGTAGATGTGCATGGAGCGGTCACTGCTCTGCGTGGCAATGTATTCGTTTAAGGGGTCCCAAGCAACGCCCTGCACGTAGTGACTGTGTTCGGCTATCTCATGAACACATTTACCTGGGTGCATGCACGACAAGTTAAGTTCAAGAAAGACAGGCAGAATGGAGAGGAAGCGAACCATCGACTGCCGTGAAAACCCGTGCACAGTTGTCAGTGCTACCAGCAAGGATATACTCCCCTGACGGGCTCCACGCGAGGTCGTACACTTGCATAGTTGTGCACCTGAACCCAGTAGGACGTCGTTAGGTCCTCCACGAGCACAGGGAAGAAACCAGCGGGAAAACTGACCGGAATGTTGTACGAGGTTTCCAATATTCTTTTTCATATTGCAGGTCCTCGGTGCTCAGGTCACTCCCGTACGTCGAAGGTGGCGGCGTACTCGATGGAGCCCAGATAATGATCATTCCATCTGGGAGCATTATCCAAAGTTGTAAGGCAAATCCGACGATCGCTACGAAATAGAACTTACCATCTCCAGCTGAGGCAATAAGCTCTCCTGAACGTGCCATACGAGCACATGAGCAAAGAAACCCAGAAAAAGTCATGGATGCGTACCGTTGGGAGAAAAGCGCACAACGTTGACTGGTGCAGAATGCTTGCTGAGAGTCGCAAGGTACTCTACGCGTGGTGGTCGCGGCAGAACAACAGTTTCACCCGATTCTGCGATGGATGGAGGCAGAATATTTGGGTGTATCATCCAAATCTACACGAAATTCGAGCGCGCGAGGGTCAAGGCCACGAGCGCGTCAAAGCTGAGATGTCAACATACCCGGACATGGTTGTCCTCTCCGCCTGATGCGAGCTTGTAGGACTGCGAAGCAAAGTTCTTCTCTTGAGATGGACGCGCTTTTTTGAAGGGAATGGGCTGAAAGTCACAAGTTGATATGGGCTTGGAGTCGTGCCAGCGAATCTCGAGGGTGCGGTAGCGCATTGTGTCGTACTTTTCAGCAGCCACTGAAGGTGTAAATGGTATCGTACTAGTACTCGTCGTCGCTGCCAACGTGCGGGTTGCACATGCAAAGGAGTCTTGGAGACTTGCCTACGGGGTCGAGATTAGCACTAATTTAACGTGGTCTCACGCCTTTCCTTTGTTCTCCGAGCAACCCGAACACAAGCTAGTACAAAGGAACCAATTGGGTACCGTATACACCAAATGTATCTACTACCAAGCGGATTCACTCATCGCAAAACACTCGCATGCAGCGTCGACGTCGAACTATTCAATGGAGAAGGCGAAGCAGAGAACCTCGTGTCCACACTTGTGTGGCCATCTTCTCGTTCTCCATTGGTGCCCATAATCACGCCAAGATCCTTGAGATCCCTTTGTAGTATCTTCGTCAGGTGCTGCAAGCCTGCCTGTTGGTCAGACAGTATCTGTGACCAGCAATCAGTGATAATTCCTCGTCAGTTTGGTACAAGATGACGAACCTGCGTTATCTGCTTCAAGCCCTCCTCATCCACAACAGTCCATTCTACAGCCCCTTCACCCCCCGCCTTCTTCCCGCGTTCCCGAGCAGCATTGATGGCACCAACCAACGCCCATAGTTCATTCAGTTTGCTCCTCATCTTGCTCATTCCGCCGGGTCTTCGTAGATCTTCCTCCATCTCCTCAAGCGCCACTCGCAGCGCTTCTTCCTCGGGGCGTATGGAGGAAGAACGGACAGCTGGAATGAGGAGGTGTAAATGTTGTACTAACCCGAGAAGTCGCTGAGACAGTTGGGTGTGTTGAGACAGAGCGCGATGAAGTCGTGACAGCGTGGTATCCGTATGCGTTGCCGTCAGGGCCTGCAATCGCTTTTTGAGTTCCTAAGTAACGAGATCAGGATCGTGACGACCAGTTCAACATCTCAAGGCTACCTTTAGCTTCTCTTGCTGTGCAGACGCTTGGGCAGACTGCGCCTCAACGCGAGCATTAAGCGCGTCGAATCCAACAGCTAATACAGGGACCATGCTGAAACACATACAGTAACCTTAGCGTCGACTGTTCTACAGAGACGCGTTGATCACATACCAACTAGGATCCGGATTCTCCCTTACAGCTCTCTGCCAAAGAACCTCGTTGGTTGCGTTGGCAGGCCGTCCATATTGATTTACGAGGGCCGGATCGACTAAGTTGTAGAAATAGTGCTGGGAATCATCGGTGTCAACTAGCGTCCTTCCGCACTTCTCGTGCCACAAGCGATACTCACCTGGAAGCGACACAGGGGGGAATGTGGATTCCAAGCCTCGGCGATGGCATCGATCCTCTGCGTCAGTGCCACAAACTGACTTTGGGGATCTTGTTGCTGGGCGCCACCAAGTGTCGATTGCGATGATCTCGGCGTGGAGGTTCCCAGAATTGACCCCGTGCCCAACCCAGCGCCAAAGGTCGGGGGACCGAGGGTACTACCAAACAGCGTTCCTGTAGTCGACGGTTGGCTGGTGGATGCAAAGAGCGATCCGGATGGTTTTTGTGGTTGTTGCGGTTGGGTAGGCACTCCGAACAACGAGGTAGTGGGTTGTGCAGTCGAAGTTCGCGCAGCCGGTTGTCCGAAAAGCGTTGGCGGGGAGATAGTATTCATGCCCGTGGTCATGCCAGTAGCCGGGGGCCCAAAGATACTGGAAGGGGGCTTATTTCCGAACAGTGGGTTCGAGGATGAAGTGGAGGTCCCAAAAATCCCGCCCCCTTGCGCAGGCGCAGTGCTACCAAAGATACTGGTAGTAGGCTGCGTTGTCGGATTCGCGGTTCCAAAGAGCCCACCAGTGGAAGGTTGTTGCTGTACATTGGCAGGTTGCGATGTGCCACCAAATACACCCCCAGCCGTAGTGGGCTGCGTGGTGCTCCCAAAAATGCCCCCGCCCGTCGTCGTAGCAGGTTGTGTGGTACCTCCAAACAAGCCTGATTGTTGTTGAGAAGAGGTCGCACTCCCGAAGAGACCTCCTCCCGTCGTCTGTGGTTGCTGAGGCGGGTTCGTGCTCCCGAAAATATTACTCCCTGCAGCTGGTTGTTGTTGTTGCGAGGTCGAGTTTCCGAAGAAAGTACTGCCCATAGCTGGATGGCGTCGACAATGACCAGTTCTTGTCAGTGTATATGGTGATCATGTGACTTGGCGTAGCTGAACAAGGTCAGCGGAAGATCGAACATACTCGCGGTATTACTTCACCAGCCATCAAATGATGGTCTCAATTCACGGCACGAGCAGTGGTTCATTGCCAGGTGCCCCGAGACACCTATACTCGGTAAGTACTGGAATATATCATTAGTAGTTAGTTTAGCACTGATCAGACATCATAGTGGATCCAGAAGCACTATTTATTCAATCTGAATTCTATGCAATTAGACTGGGCTACACTCTTTGACCTTGGCTGGATAGTAAGTAACCCTTATCACCACATACTTTCAAGTACTGGGTCAGAATGTATGTCTCTTCACACTACGATCCAAAACTCGTCCAATAGTGCCATAAAGATCCATCATCTTTTGAGATACAACATATATTTCCACATGCCCAAGAAGTTGGCCTCACCAGCTCGTACATTCAATGTTTCTCTCTATTTTTCATACTCTTGTCCGGGTAGAGCTATAGTGGTACGAATCGAAAAGCTCAGCAAGTCAGCTCGATTATGCATTAACCGCCTGCAGACACTAACCTTTCCAGGATTGAATAGTCCCAATGGATCAATTGTCTTTTTGATGGCTCGCATCAACTCTACGGTGCCCTCCCCAAGTTCAGAGTAGAGGTATTCCCGTTTGCCAATACCGACGCCATGCTCGCCCGTGCCTGAGGAAGCGGATCGTGAGCCATCACCATCGAAAACTGGACGGATGTGACATTCATGTAGGAAACTTACATGTACCCTCCATCTTTATCGCTCGTTCGACCATTCTGTGGACAGCCTCTTGCACTATTTTCAGTTCTTCGTCGTTCCGGAAGAGGAGCAATGCATGGAAATTGCCTGTGGGCCAATGGGATTCGTCAAGGGAGGGAACGAACGGGACAGCGAAACGTAACTGACCATCGCCGACGTGCCCTACAATGGTGGATACAAGCCCGAGTTCCCGAATGTCTTCCTTCGTTTCATAGACGAGATCAGGGAGCCTCGAGATGGGGACACTGTAGAAAGATACAGTCGTCATCAACAACGCCGCAGCTGCGGAGGAAGAAGAAGACTGACCACACATCCGTACTCCATCCCCTAGACCCTTCCAAACGTGCCAATCCAGAATACAGTGCGTTCTTCCTAGCAGCCCATAGATCTTTCGCTTCTTTCTCGTTGTGTGCTAGTTCGAAACCCGTGGCGCCATGCTTTTTAACAATTTCCTTGACGATTTGGGCAGTTTCCTGGATTGAGGCTTGGGTGGGTCCTTGGAATTTGAAGAAGAGGCAGTCGACTTCTGGGTAGGTGCGTTCACAACCACCGAAAAGGTTTGCCGATCGCATGAATTCGGAGTCACAGAGCTCGACGCATTCTGAGAACGGGTTCGTGCAAAAGTGCACACGATCATGTAGGTTGAGGGTTAGTGAAGTCAGAGGCAGCAGGAGAGTCACCTACGAATACCAACCCCGCGGTTCATTACATTAATCACTGCTTCTGTCGCCTGCTTGACGTTAGGAAACGGTACGACGGCGACCGTCGTGGGTAACACGGGAGCCAGGCGAATCGTAACTATCCCATAAAATAATCATGATCGTCACCACAAGCCACGAGCATGGGAATGCTGGATGGCAGAGAAACTAGGGAATACGGAACCTACCTTCAGTAATAATTCCCAGGGTACCCTCTGCACCAATGAATAACTTCGTTACGTCGAAACCCGCCGAAGACTTCCTGGCACGCGTTCGTGTTTTAATGACTTCTCCAGAAGGGAGGACTACCGTCTGTTGAGGTTGTCGTGAACTTCAGCAAAAAAGGACAGACCATGAAATAGTTAGAAATAGAGCATACAGCATTAAGGAACCACTCCCCCTTGGCCGTTCCATACCGCACGGCATTCGCTTTGAGAAGGATCATCAACCTTTTGTCAGATTGAACTCGGACGACGTACTTCCGGAACATCCGGTGCTCATCATCCCGCCGATCGTTGCTCCCGGGCCAGGATCCAGCTAAGACACAAATGTACATTGGCATTTTCAGTAGAAATAGAGGTCAGGAGAAGCAGTGAACTCACAGGAAAGAATAAAGGAATACCTTTTGGCGAAGAATAATTATGAGCATACGTTGACTTCGTTTCCCAAACCAAATAATAACAGGAAAGTATACCTACCCTTCTTTTGCAATGTTTCGTTAATCTCCATCCAGCCGACCCCAGGTTGACACACCACATCTGAGTCTTGTTCTGTCTCATGAGAGATTCCGCGGTTTGAAGTAACATGGAGGTAGATGGGTAGATTGTGACAATCAGGTGTTGACTATATTGAGCGACTCGGACAAAATGTACAAACCATGAATCTCGAGAATCTTGTCCATATTGGACATGTCGACGCAAATACCACCCACTGCATGCTTTCCAGAAGTCAGTCATGAACGAACTGCGAAGTTTAGAAACTGCGAATGGGGATGAAATGGCCAGCATCCAGGAAATAACGCGGAATAAATAAAGCGTTCGTGCAGATGACCGAGGGATGCGGCGGAAGGGCTCCGGGAGGAAAACTTACCCCGCGGAAATTGCCCTCGAGACTCGTTCCACCTGAGAACGGCGTCACTGGCATCCGATACTTTGTAGCTATTTTGACGATGTTGATCACGTCTTCTGTGCTTCTCGGGTAAACTACAACTGTGTGAAGAGCACCTGTGGAATCCAAGCGGCGCACGCATGTTAATGGCAATCCCCAGACGCAAATGTGGACCAGTTCGAAGGAAGAACGATAGGAGTGCAAACAGACAGTGAAGACAGATACACACCGGGATGATAATCATTCACCGAAAATCCGTGCACATGGAGGTCATCGGGGTCGGTGCTGACGACCCCAGATTCGTGACCTTGGTTACTGAAGGTGTCCCTCAGTTCTTGTATGGCTTTTTGGAAATCTTCTGAGGTTCCATAAGTCGGTTCATCATCCTCTGTAGACGCCTGTAGGCGTGCGAGACCAAGAGAAGCTAGTAGGGATGGCGGAGTGGCCAATGTACCGATTGTGTAGCCTAGAAGAGCACATGATAAAGCACCTAGCAGAACTCGGACTCCCGATGTAATCCGGGAATTTGGAAGGGTGCTGCTGGTGCTGGCATGACGCGAACGCGGGGTTCTGAGACTTGGAGGACGAAAGGAACGGCTCACGGCAAGGGCTGCACTTTTTCGGCACAGAATGGACCGGACTGGTGTTGGTCGAAACATCAAGTAAATAATGCACAGAGTGCGAGGAAGTCACGAGGATATGCCCACGAGGACGAGCCTGGGCTCTTATAATTCAAGAACCATGATGTTGGTTAAACTTGTAATCAGATTGTGACTGAAGTAGCCCGTCTGGGACTCTGACAAGCACCTCGTCTCAGCTCGACAACACACTTATCGTGTGATGGAGTACTATCTGTCTGACCTCGTTACACAAATTAACTGCTGACAGGTCAGCATTGCAGATCGTGCAGCAATGGATATTATGGGCGACTAGCTAGGGTATGTCTACACGACAGCAGTTGAAGCGACCACTGGCTATAGAGCCTATACGTGGAGATACGAGGGTTAGCTCGTCAGCATGAACCCATTTCCAACGCGTACCTTGGGTGCCAGGCTCACAATCTTTCCCCAACCCTTCAACCGTAGATCTGCGCTGACAATCCCACCTATTCTCGTGCCAAGCATCTCCCTCTTGTTATTTAACAACACCGCCGCGTTGTCATCGAATCTGACGAGCCTCCCGTCCGGTCTTCTGACTGCCTTCTTGGTGCGCACGATCAAAGCGCGACGAACATCTCCTCGGCGCACTTTCAGCGCAGTCGCAGAAGCGGCCTGCACGGCAGTAATTGGGCGAGCGCGTTTGACGACGCAGACAATTTCGTCGCCGACCGATCCCCAGCCGTTGTTGACTTTTTGTTTTAGGACGTTGACACACTCGACGAGGAGAGCGCCAGAATTGTCTATCACCTGTTACAAGGGAGTATTGGTGCTGCAGCTTGAAACGACGAAATGTTGGACGTACATTCAACGTTCCTTTGAGGCCAATCATGACGACGTCGAAGAAAAGGTGCAAGAACTGGGATGGATAAATAAGTCGCATAGTTCCCACGTCCATTGGAGCAATCCCCCAGGAGACCCTGACGAGGAGCTCCGGCGCCTCACGAGCACTCGATCGCGTTTCTAACACCTCCCACGACCATCCCACTGTAGTATCATCGTCGAGAAACCATGCCAGCGTCGCGCCGTGGTAGTGGTAGCCTCGTCCTGCCCTCGGGCCAGACGATTGCGATCCATACTCGTACACAAGATGAGGAGGACCTTCCACATGCCACCAAAAAGTACGTCCTTGTCATCCATACTCGCCCGACTATCCTATGGAGCTGCTCTCGATGCGATCACATGCTTACACCCTTGCGATCCTTCGTGTGATTTCAGGACGATGGCAGACCATCTCAGGAAATACGAGACTTTGTCAGTCTTGCCTTCTATCCTTCGGTGGAAACTCGCCACTAAGTGGACCCGCTGTCTTCGAAAATTGCTTCCGGACTTGGAATAGATTCACTCTGACACCTCAGAGAATGCGTATGATCGTCGAAGCATTCGCCGAGTCCCTCGAATTGGGATTGGCAAAGCCCAACCAGATTGTGGTACGCACTTGCTCCACTCTCCCTTTTTTCTCCCACCTTTCCGTATTCGTTTGGTTGCCTTGTTTCATGGTAGTCCCTGAATGGAGATGGAAATATCCTTTATATGGCGTTTCGATCCGTCGGCCATCAAGGGTTTGCTTAACTGACGTGGGAGAAGTAAAGCTCTCACCAGACGTATTGTTTCCACGTCTATATGCGACTTCCGGAGGAGAATTGAACTATCATCTGATGGGTGTTGTTTGAATATCGTCTAGCCCATGATCCCTACTTTTGTCTTTGGATGGCCGTCCGGCCAGGAAACCGGTGACTACCTAGCCGTAGATCTTGGTACGTCCCGTCAGTTCACTCTCTTGTTCTATCCTGACTCGTCATATATTCAAACTATACAATATCGCCTGGCTGTGATCACTAATTCGTCTTCCCATCTTCGTAATTGCTCTTGCGTAATACCCTTGGCTAGGTGGCACCAACCTCCGAGTCTGCCTCGTTACTCTGCAAGGCGATGGCAAATTTGAACTTACACAGACCAAGTATCGTCTCGCTGAAGAACAGAAACAAGATGACGGGCAAAAATTATTTGATTTCTGTGCAGAATGCTTGAAGACGTTCGTCGAATCCAATACGGGTAATGGCCCGGGTATGTTGAAGGAGGGTCAGGTGCTGCCTTTAGGATTTACCGTGAGTGGTGTTTTCTTACCTGGGAAGACGCTCCAAATTTGACTTTGACACTCGGCTTGCGTGTCCGTTAATAGTTCTCGTATCCATGCTAGTGAGTCTGGCTCTAATCTCACGGACCAAGCTGTCTGAAGCATTTTTGTTCTTGCTAACCATGACCTGGCTCACCATTTTGTTGATTCTTCGCCATCGTCTAACGTACCGACATCACGAATTGGGCTCGATGTTATTTCTGTCTGCCTTTGTGTCCTGTATCTCTCGGTGAAGTCAAGAACGGATCGATCATGGTGAACTAATTCGTTGGACGAAAGGCTTCGGCGCGCCCAATACGGAGGGAAGAGACGTAGCTGAGATGTTCAAACAGTCTCTTGCAAAACATGTGCGTTTCTCCCCTTGATGTACGCGGTTGGCCCAACCTAATAACAACTTACCTCTTCCTCTTTTTAGAACCTTCCGGTGCACTTGACTGCTCTTATAAATGACACCACCGGCACACTCATCGCGTCGCACTACGTCAACCCTAGAACCAAGATAGCCGTCATCTTTGGGACAGGTTGTAATGCCGCATACATGGAGCATGTTAAGAACATCCCCAAGATCGCGAACTTGGGTATTCCTCCCGATGTTGATATGGCTATTAATTGTGAATGGGTATGTTACGCGTCCATTATTCTGCAGATCTCAAGGGAATAATTCTTTGTTTTCAAGGGTGCTTTTGACTCCTTTGAGCATGAACACCTTCCACGTACGAAATATGACACCATCGTAGATGAAACATCAAACAAGCCTGGCGAGCAAGCATTCGAGGTGAGCAACCTTTTGTTACTACACATTGGGAACCATCCGTTTAGTGTGTTTGGTTATTTCTTGAATTCCGTTTACTAAGAAACTCATATCGGGACGGTATCTGGGCGAAATTCTCCGATTGGTCGTCTGCGAGCTCATAGATGAGGGTGTCCTTTTCCTCGGACAGAATACATACAAGCTTGAGAAACCGTATTGTTTCGATACCGCCTTCTTGTCTCTGATGGAAAGGTGAGTGCCCCCTCTGTTACTCTTCCGCCATCGACGCCCCTCGTTCGACTTTGGCTCATAACTTGGTAGTGACCCGACGGACGAGCTTCTTATGATTATTGGCATATTCACCCACTTTTTCGCCCTTGAGACGACACTGGCAGAACGGCAATT
This sequence comes from Imleria badia, assembly GCA_015039435.1. Taxonomy (NCBI): domain Eukaryota; kingdom Fungi; phylum Basidiomycota; class Agaricomycetes; order Boletales; family Boletaceae; genus Imleria; species Imleria badia. The sequence continues at coordinate 309,205 of MU130755.1, read as the reverse complement.
CTTCCGAGCCCTCGCGAAATTGATCGGGCGGCGCGCTGCACGACTGAGCTCTTGCGGAATTGCAGCGATTGTAAAGAAGATGGGGTATTTGGAAGAAGGGTGCTCTGTAGGCGCGGACGGTAGTCTGTACAATGTGTGTGAACCTCTTGGCTTTCTGTGCTCCTTTTCCTCCTTTCTCGACAAGGCACTAATTGCGTCCCTCTTGATAGAAATATCCTGGTTTTGCAGACAGGGTACATGAAGGTCTTCAGGACATCTTTGGAGAGAAGGGCCGGTAAGAGCATGTATTTCATTTCATCGCGTTCTGACCTAGAGCGTTGCGCCCACGTACCTCCGCCCATTAAACTGGGCGATAGTAACATCGTGACCCACCATGCCGAAGACGGGAGTGGTGTTGGCAGCGCAATCATCGCTGGTAAGTCGATTTCTTCCATGGAAAGACTCACCTGCGGTATCTCACGTCTTGTTGTAGCGATGACGAAGATCAGGAAAGATGCTGACTTGTATGTGCATGTCTGAAAGGGGGTGGATGGTACGGCATCATCCATCGGATTGCACCAGATTAAGCGCTGAGAAAAGGAGAGCAGATTCATCACACTAGATAAGGAGAAGGGGAGAAATGACGTAGAGCTCTGACTCGGGAATTGATTTGTTGTATACTAGCACTACGCCCTCTGGCCCATCAACTGTTCATCTTCCATCAGACCAAGGGGTTCACTTCCTGGATCCTGTGTGGAACGGGTGAAATAGACAGACCTTGTTTTCATGTCCGCTCTAATTGCTTTAGTTCCATACAATCCCACTCTCAGACTGTTGGCTTATCTCTCGTCGGATCCGACCCGGATGGGCGTCGATTTACGTCACAATTAATGGCGCGATGACACCCTGCCGGAAACTTAACGTACCACAGGGTCTGTATAATTTATACGAGATTGATGCGCAGTTTCACCAGATCATCGAAGGCTTGGCTGCTTGGTGCCGCTGGAAGACGTGAGAACGCGGTCCCAACGAGTCCCTTTTGCTAAGCAATGCTGAGTCCTCTCGTATATACATATGCAGACGAGGAACTGAGGTGAGAGCCAAGTGATTGCGCTCCAATCGTGGGATACTATGGGTACATACACACGAGATATTGGATATCAAGATGCCAAGTCAAGTCCACCGAGGCGGGATGCGGTAACCGAAGGAGCATAGCGAAATCCAATGGTCACAAAGGAGGGACGGGTTCCGTGAGCGTGTGTAACCTGTTAGAGGCGTCCAACAGCGTTTTACTGAGAAAGCCATGTAGCAAAGGCTTGGTTTTGTTGGTGGTGGGCAATATCTGGATGTTATACGGCCGAAGTCTTGTCTTCTTCATCGATGGGTTGTAATGAACCTTCGTGTCCAGTGTGTTCAGAACATTTGAGGGCGACTTGGACGTTGAGGAGTCTCGCGGGAGGCTGTGAGCTGCGAGGGCTGTGAGGGCTAGTAGTTTGGGTCGACAGCCGACGCATGGCCAAGGAGCTGGAGGGTGCAAGACGTGTAGCTATGTCTTTCGACCACGCCTTTCCCTCGGAAACACGATAAATGATGAGAAGGGGGGCAATGACCTACGAGTTCAGAGTGGGAGCAATTAGTTGGTGAAAAACAAAGAACTGAACTAGAGAACAAGTCACCTGGGCTTCGCCTAGGATTTGCATGAACGCATTGGCCAACGGGCTGTTTATGGCATATGGTATCAGGTATAACAATGAGCATATCGAGTATACAGCGGCACTTTCGACGATCATTGCTGCGAAGCTGGCGTAAAGTAAGCCGTATCCAGGGCCAAGAACCTTTGAGATGGATGCTCGGTGGTGCAGTAGACGGAGGACTGTTAGAATACAAATGACGATATTGATGGCGAGGGAAACACTGAGATACGGAAAGAGGAAGCTGAAGGACATCCAACCAATGGCGGATTGAGCAGGTTGTGACACGATGATGACCCAGAGGGAACCAGTGACTGCAGATCCCACGCAAAGGGTTACGATGGCGGGTCGACACACACAAAAACACTTACCAACAGCTGTGAGTAACATCATGCACCCGAAGCCGGTCACAAGAATGTGGAACTTGCTGTCTCTATATACTACAATGCAGCGCCATATCTTGCAAAGTGTTAGCTTGTCAGCGAGAGACAGTGAATCCAACAAGCTCACCATTAGTGCATCTGCGCACCAATTTGACACAACGAAAGCCACGTTCAGAGGTATGGACGATGTGTTTATTTCATAGGCGCTCGGACCTGCGGTGGAGGGAAAAGAAGCTTATTATCTGCTGAATGATTATCCGCAAAAGGGCTCACCACCGGGGTAATCTCTATGGTTTATGAAGCCAAGCTGGGTGATCTGAGAGTTGGAAGCGACATAAAGAGTGCTCAATGCGAAGATGAAGTTGACATATATGAAGAAAAACCAATTCTTCCTTCGACCGCCTTCACGGGAACGGATTCGACCCCAGAGGGAACGAGCGCACATGACATAGAGAACGACAACAACGCCGTATAGGATTGCAGTGACGATCGCGCCATACAACCAGGTTCCCTCCTCGTAGACTTTGGGAGGTTGGAACTGGGGATCGTCGAGGGTGGCGTTCGACATGGCGAGGTAGTGGAAGATCCCTAGTATGCCCCGCAACTTGAAGGGATAAACGTGGGAGCGGGTTCATCAAGACCAGGCCACTTATATCCAATGAAATGTCGTGCTGGGAGTGCGGGGTCTGCCTAGAACTTAGAAGTTCATCGCCTCTGACCACATCCGTCTAGTCCAAAAAAAATTTGTGCAGCGCTAACAAAAGTATTTTTTTTACGCGCAAAGGGGGAAATAATTAATTATGTAATTTTGTCCGCAAGTTCTTCATTGACGAGTTGAAGGCTGAGATGAAATAACCAGCTGGTTCAGACTCTTCGCAGCTTGCTGCCTGCAAGTGCTTTCGCAGATAGAAGAGTTCTGACTGGTGGTGAGATTTTGCCATCCAAAACGAGGAACGGGACAATTTGTCACTCGGAAGGATCCCATTCAGGTTCCCACTGCCATCATAGTAGCGCTTCTCAGAATGTACGACCTTAGTAGAGCCGTTGGTTACAAGACCGTTGATCAATCCGTAAGGTCTTCTCGGAGCATCCTGTGCACATCCTCTGAAATGAGCACCCTTGTAGGTTTCGTGGACACGCAAGGACATCATCACATACGCACTCGGCGTTGGCGCAAAGAAGAACGAGCTTTCTCTTGTATATGGTAAGCTACATCCAATGTATTGTCGTTCCTCTTGACTGGTCGACTCGCAGAGCTTGGTATGTCAAATTAGTTGCCGCTAACACATACACCACGACGAAAAATTCATAGACAAGGCATGGGCTCCTTTGCCAACGTACCCCGTTGTACTTGGATTCAAGGGTATGTGCTTTCGGTTTGGTTTGAACCACAAGTCTGGACTTGAATAGGCGATGACACCGACGTGTCATTCTTTGCGAGGAAACTCGCCGGTGGCAAACCCATTCCTGGGCTCCCTGAGCTCAAGTCTGACAGGGTGGTATGAATTTGACTTCACACTTGCTGACAAAGGTAGCTGAATTATACTATGTGGACGTAGGTTCATGGTACTCAGAGCATAGAGGTCTTGAAGGATTTACCGGTTGCAAGTGGACCAGGGTGGAAGCTCTCAAACAGAGTCTGTGGTGTCCATGAAAACAGTGAGCGGCACATACTATTCTCGTCGCCCGTTCTCACTTCAGCTTCCAAGAGTCTGGCATCATCATCGAGCGGGAGTCGTCACTCCTGGATCCCCAAGGCACAGTCTATGCAAGGCTCTTCGTAAGCGTCCCGTTGGTCCTCGCACGAATTGTCTTCTGCTATATCTTTTATACCCCTCCTCCAGAGCTCTTCGTTCTATCTGGGTGTCAAAGCAAACGGCGACAAGTTCTCCAAAGTAATCGCAAGTGCTCCCCAGGCAAAGCCCATTCCAAAGGACCGCAAACCAGACTGGGTGGTCAGAGATAAGACGACTCCGGAGCAAGCACTCATATACCGTCTTAGCGGAGACTACAACCCCCTTCACATTGGTAGATATGTCGCCGCTTGGGAATCTCGAAGTTCGAACTCACAGACCGTACTATCCAGATCCCGCGATGGGCAAGGCGCTAGGGTTTGGCGATGTCATCTTACACGGCTTGTCCTCATTTGGATTCGCGGCCCGTGGTCTCATCCAGGAGGTTGCGAATGGCGATCCGCGCGCATTGAAAGTGTTCGGTGTTCGTTTCACATCGCCTGTCAAACCTGGCGATGAGCTGGAGACGCAAGCTTGGGAGGTAGGCCCTGGTCCCAACGGGACAACTGAAATTGCATTCATCACTAAGGATGTCACGTCGGGCAAGGTTAGTGCTGAATTCGTGTACCCTGCATCCTCTGCCTAATCGTGCATGTCCCTCAGGTCGCTCTCGGTAACGGTGTTGCTTTTATAAAAACGGCGGAAAAAAGTAAACTTTAAGGATAGGGTTGCATTTGATAGGGTCACTTTGCAGGGTGCTGATACTGCTTTCTATTGCTTCCCTTTGTATCTACTACGGGTGCAATTATGTATGCCACGTTAGTCAATCCTGTCCAACTTGGCCCTCAACACCCTGCCACGATCAAGGATGGCGTCTGCCTCGAGATAACATCCCTTCAGCCAACGATTTGTTTCCCCTTCGCGTACTTCTCTGCTACTAGGCGGTCCATCCGTGAAAGCCGTGCGGGCATGAAGTACTCTCCTGTTGTCAAAGAGAACAGCATCACCCTTGCGCAGGGTATATTCCATACGGTTAGCAGTGTCATCTAGTAGCGCAACGAATTTTCGGAGGGCCGTGTAGAAGGAAGGGGACGTTGAGTTCATGAGAGGCGCTTGGAATGGTGGCGAATAGTTGACATGCTTGATGGGTAGCTCAGAAGTAGACGAGTCGTTGTGTGGGGCGTGCACGTCGAGTTCGATGGTTGGATGCTCGTAGTGCAGATGGTGTCCGTCGTTTATATAGTGGAAGGGAACACGCGTCGCCGCCAGGACGTTAAAGTCTGCGGGACGGGACTCTCGCAGCAACGAAGCTGCATAAAGGGCGTCTACGAAGATCGAAGTGCCACCCACGACACGGTTGCGCAAACAATGTAAGATCTGGTATCGAGGTGGGTGTTGGAAGTAACTGCTCGAAAGCTTGAGAGGGTTCTCGGGCGTCAAGTTGTGCAATAGACGTACAGTAAATCCATATGCAAGCCGAGATCGAGATTGGTGTAAGCGATGTTACGGCTGTTTCGAACATTCTTTACGTCCCACACTTCACCGTAAAAGGTGGTCCGAAGCTCGCCAAATATATTAGCCAGCTTTCGGAGTTCGCAGGTATCATTGGAGGTTTGTTCGTTCGGCACGCCTGTGACAAAGAGCAGGCCGTATTGGGCGAGTTGATTGATGGCGCTGAGAAGCCGACAAGGCTCGGGAAGCTCCTTGTAGGGAATATAGAGATCTGGGGATTGGGAGATCGATGATGCATTCCATAGTGTTTGTTCCGTATCTCGATGAAATCTCTGCAACTCCGATGGAGACGAGTAGCGTTCCAGAAAAGCAGTTCCATAGAATGAGTCATGCCCGTCGATCCACCGGATATGAACACCGTCCGCCGTGGTTGTCAAACCACCCGGAACAGGCCGGATGTCAACGGGAATATCGGAGGATCTGTATAGTTTCTGTAACGTGGAAGGATGGACACATGAAGGGCATTGGCATGAATCCCGCAGCCATTGATGCGAAAAGGTAGCCTTTCCGGGAATAGTCAGTTGAGCATCGTCAAACTTGAGATCGGATGAGAAATGTCTAGCACATAGAAGTGAATGATTCAATGTGCGCCGGGTGACAGGAAGAAAGGTAAGGGTAGTACGAAACATTGTTTAGCGGCAGCCTGAGAAAGCGGTTGTTTGGATCTGAAGCCCTTGCCAAACAACTTGAACCTACTGTCGGAATTTGTGCAGTGCCAAGTTCTACCATTGCCAGCTGCTTCAATGGAGTTTCGTTCGGATTCAGAAACGTCATTCGTTTTACTTGAAGATGCGCGCCAAAGGGATGTAAGTTCTATACCAACTTCTATCACAGAATCATTACCTGTGCCATAAGGTTCTTCGTGCTGAATCGCCGCTGATGAGGATACAGGTTCATCCCTCCCATGAGCCAGGTTACTTACCAGGATCAAGTTCGTCATATGCTCATGACTGGTCACCGGCAGGTACCGGTGGAAAGGTTGAGCGGCAAGGGCGTCATTTTGTTGATGCCTATGGACGCGTCTGTAGTCTTCGAGGAGTCAACGTGTCTGGTTACAGCAAAATGTACGCGACGTCCCATTTATCATGAACCCACTTTGCTGAAGGCTGCCTATTGGATAGCCCGGTTGATCACGACCACGACACGTTTCCTGCTAATCACCACTCAGTCACTTTCGTCGGTCGACCATTCCCTCTCGAGGAGGCACCTCAGCACTTTGCCCGTTTGAGGAGATGGGGTTTATCGTTTAGTAGGTCGAATTCTCCTTCAGGATTTGCGAGCCTAATAACGAAGTATCCAGTTCGTTTTCTTGTCACATGGGAAGCGGTTGAACACGCTGGCCTGTAAGTCGCTGTTTGAGAGAGTATTCGTGATCCAACTGAACAATCGCAGGGGAATCTACGACATAGAATATCTGACGTATGTCAAGAAATTGCTGTCCTTACTCCCGGAATACGGTCTGTCTGCATTCGTCGTCGTTCACCAGGATGTCTGGTCCAGATACTCTGGGGGTTCCGGTGCACCTGCATGGACTCTTGAGAATATCGGATTCGATTTGCATGCCTTGGAAGAGTCTGGGGCTGCATGGCTCTTGGGTGTCAAGGGTGGTGGCCATGTCGAAGCAGAGCGCGGCATCTGGCCATGTGGCTACCAAAAACTTGCTGCTGCTACTATGGCGTAAGTCAGATACTTGCAGGCGGTAATCCTTGTTCAATTTGATTCTCTCTAGGACATGTTTCTGGGCAGGCGATACATTTGCCCCGAAGCTCAAGGTCACAGCAGCGAACGGGGACGTTAAATTTGTTCAGCAATACCTTCAGGACGCCTTCCTTGATATGTACGCAGTGGTCGCTGAAACGCTGGGTAGCTTGGAAGGAGTACTCGGATTTGAGGTAACTCCATGATCTTATGCAACAGATTGGGATATTAAATAGTGGCAGATGATGAACGAACCTCACAGGGGCTACATAGATCTCTCATCTCTCCATCAGTTTGATTACAAGACGGACTTGCACCTGTCTTACATTCGTGAGTGAGCGTCTTTGAACCGCGTGAAGTAAGCTGATGTGGTTCTCCAGCTTCTGCATTCCAATCATTTATGCTAGGTTCTGGATACCCTACCCTGGTTTCTCACTGGACCCGGTCCTTTCCTATGCCCACTCGCAAGACCTCAGACAGTGTACTGAACCCTGACAAACGTTCGGCGTGGAGACTTGATGGTCCCACGCAAGGTAAGTGTGTCTGGGAGATGCACGGCGTCTGGGGATGGGACAAGACTAAGAGGGAAGGTGTCGTTTTGCGCGAGAATTACTTTGCAAAACATCCTGTTAGCGGACGCAAGGTACGAGTTTCTTCCAGGTGTCTAGTTCGTACGCAATGCCTCATGATTATTCACAGGTTGATTGGTACACGGATTTCTACTATCCATTCTTGAAGCGCTGGGCGGAGCGTGTACACAGCGTCGTCCCCAAGGAGAAAATGCTCTTTGTGGAGCCGATTCCTAACGAGGTATCATGGTTCTATCTTCCCGTAAGATCTTTGAAGATCTCTGAAATCCTCGTACAGTTCTGTCCACCGACATGGACGAAAGAAAACCAAGTTCCCAATATGGTTTTCGCGCCGCATTGGTGAGGAACTTTACAAGTGATGGACATAATAGGCTTATATTCGCTTGTCTTCAGGTATGACTTAAATGCACTCTTCACGAAGGCGTTTGGGGACTTCACTGTCAATGTACAGGGATTGTCACGAGTGAGAGAAATCCGTGTTCACTAATGAAAAGGCATAATCTTCACATGTTCTACAGGGAATGTTTCCCCTAAAGGCATTTTATTGGGGTCAGAAGGGTGTTCGGGACAACTACTCTCTACAGATACAAAACATCATCGACGCTGGACACAAAGTTTTAGGCGAGATGCCTATTCTCATTGGCGAGTGCGGAATACCCATGGACATGAAGTACGTGTTCTTTGGAAGCTCTTACCGACTGAGCTCATTGTTATTAGTAACAAGGAAGCACTTAAGACGGAAAGCTGGACATGGCAATACCGGATGATGGATGCTATGATGACCGCGCTTGAGCGGTCCCTCGCCAGCTTCACGTACGTACCCTGGATTATCCTGAAACCGTTCCGCGGTCTTACACCCAATCAGGTTGTGGAACTATAACCCCGATAACACAGACACTCATGGCGACGATTGGAACGGCGAGAGCTTTTCATGGTTTAGTCGCCATCGTGCTCTTCCGCCCTCACTCTTAGACTTTGAGCAAAGCTCTTTCACACTTGACAACGGAGGCCGTATACTACCATCCATTGTGCGCCCATACCCAGCAAAGACCGCGGGGATACCATCAAGATTCGATTACGAAATGAATACCGGGGAGTTCACCTTCGAATGGACTCCAAACGAAAAGTGCACGTCACGCGAGACGGAGTTATATATCCCTTCACTGATCTACCACGGTCGTAAGCTCGTCGTTGAGGGCCTTGCTCCCGACGACAAGTACGCGTACGATGAATCTCGACAAACTCTATTCGTGGTTCAAAGCGATTCTCCACCTAGAAAGACCCGGAAGATCAACGTTTCCGTGCGGCCTCCTATGCGTGGTCACTTCCATGTCAATACCTTTTGGGGAGACTTTGGCGAACTCATTCTTTCTGGTTTGGTGGTCTTCATTGGCATATTTTTATTTATCAAGTTTAGATTCTACATGTGATACCCGGTCAGGTTAGTACGCCAATACTTTAGTCTCCACAAAAGTTTCACAAGGATTTACTTTGCTTCTTTTGACTCCGGCAGTTGATTAGCGGTGAGACTAAGTAGTTGAAACAGAGCTGAGGACCAGTACGTGGCAATCAGATACTAGTAGTTCCATTCCTCTGGTGTGACGAGTCAGAACTGGAACCAAGTTGAAATAATCCATGACCGGTTGACAGGGAGCCTAAAACTAAACGGAGCTGGATGAACAACAGTACACGAAAGCGGGCGAGCAGTAAGTACATCGGTCGCCACGTCATCAAGGCGCGCCACGTTCAAGCTTGAAACGCGGCCGCAGTGCACTCACTCTCCGAGTCACTTTAGCGCTTGGAGGTCTGACTCCCAATGCAGCCACTATGCAGCAGTGTGTTGCATATCCTCATCTACGCCGCTTCAGTAAGTTAGCAGATCAGTACAGCTTACCTTACGCAGGTCCCCCGCGCGGATCACCAAGTCGATGATATGACGAGTTTCCGCAGCTTGTATGTGATGTCCGAACGGGTGTACATACTAAGCAGTTTCAGGTTGTGGCCCCTGTAGCACCGGAGCGTGTCCTAGCACAGAAGGAAGCAGCTATAAGACACCTGCTGTCGTTTCCTCGAGGAGTGCTGCTTTCTATCCCGTACGTTGCGTTTTTTCTGACAGAAATGCGCCTCCATTTTTTTATTTCCTCACTCGCCACACTCGCCGTAGGCGCGGTCTCGGCTCACACGTCGTCGCTTTATGACTCAATTGGCTCATCATTAAGAACGAGAGAAACGTTGGAATTTCGCTCCCAGATTCAAAACGACACAAATCTTCGCTACGTCGCAAATTCTGGGATATGCGAAACGACGCCCGGTGTCATCCAGTATTCGGGCTACATTGATGTTGGGTCAAATATGTCGATGGTCAGCAAGATACGGTGAGGTGCAGTTGGTGCTGGTGCTGACGCTTCTATGTAACAGTGGTTCTGGTTCTTCGAGGCTCGCAACTCGCCCGAGACTGCGCCGTTCACACTCTGGTAAGCGTGTCACAGGAGGTGCCAACTCGAGGGTGCTTATCACATGAAAGGCTGAATGGCGGCCCAGGGTGTTCCTCTATGATTGGCCTCTTCCAAGGTCGGTTGCTATTTAGTGGGGATGTACTGGATCATTTATTTTTGATTTTCAGAGAATGGACCGTGCATGGTATGAAGATGGAAGCTCGACGTACCTCAACCCGTACAGGTAAGCGTACCATCCGATTACAAGTGGATGACGTCTGAACAGGCGAGGCAGTTGGAACAACGTGAGCAACAGTGAGTTATTCACAGGTTGTGCCTCGAGACGCTACTCAACTTGCGTTCCAGTGATCTATATTGATCAGCCAATCGGCACTGGATTCTCTTATGGAACGGACACGGTCAACAGCACAGAGGCTGCCGC
>MU130755.1:258724-296299 GCA_015039435.1 Imleria badia | reverse complement strand
CTTCTCCAAGTACGCGAGTCGCGAGTACGTGTCACGAGTGTCACCTCCTTGCAGACATGATATTCAGAAGATATAACCAGGTTCATCTTTGCAACAGAGAGCTATGGTGGTCACTATGGGCCCAGCTTCGTAACATACTTTGAAGAACAGAACGCGTTGATTGCGAGCGGCGCAATCGAAGCGGAACCTATCGTCGTCAGTGCTCTCATGATCAACAAGTAAGCTGTACCAAGGGCTCGCAGGTTCCCGGTAGCTCAGTGCTTTTTGCTGCAGTGGTTGGTATGATCCCTTAATTCAAAATATCGCCTATTATACCTTCGCAACTTACGCTCCGGGATACGGTCAACTTCAACCCGACGATGTGTTGATGAATATCTCTCAGGCCCTCTATGGCCCCAACGGATGTGTCGCACAGGAACAAGATTGCTACGTCGCCGGTAACTCCACTGAATCTAACAAGATCTGTCACCGTGCGGACGATTACTGTGTACGTTGGACGATCGTGTGTTTACGGACGCGCTATTCATGTCAGACCGTCACTCCAACAGAGCAACAATGTTTTCACTCCTGCAGTTGGAAACCGAGACTCCTATGATCTCCGCCAGAACTCGTCGGCATTATTCCCCCCAGAATACTACTTGAATTACCTGAGCAATCCGGAAGTTATGGGCAAGATTGGTGCTGAATCCACCTATCAAGAATGTCCCGACGCTCCGTACGAATTATTTGTGAAGACTGGAGATGTACGTTGTCTAGCGGTCGCCTTACAGCGGATCCAAATTGATATATGCACTACTGTAGGATGCACGGACGTGGCTTCCCCAGCTCTCCGAGTTGGCAAATTCTGGATTAAGGATTCTAATTTGGGTATGTGAACTGGATAATAGTCCTTGATCCTCCCAAGATCCTGCTGAACCTTATTCCACGCCAGGCCGGCGATGCTGATATCAAGTGCGTATGCACCCACACTCCCTGGGCATTTTTCTCATGATGTGCCATTCCACAGCTGCAACTGGCTTGGTGTAGGTTTTTCAGGTTTCACTCTCGTTCTTCTACTGAACGCCGCGCAGGGCTACACCTCGGTGCTTGCCATGGACTGGTACGGCAACGAGACGCTTCATAACACACCACTCAGCAACATCACACTTGACGGCACGCCTATCGCCGCCGTCGCAAACGTGGACAACTTCTCTTTTGCGTACGTTCCCTCCACCACGCGTCATAATTTACGCTGACACTCCATTTCAAAACAGGAGGGTCTTTGATGCTGGTCATGAAGTGGTACGTCGAGGCTAGCCTCACGGTCCAAGCATTGTATCTACTGAACGATGTCCCTTTAGCCCGCGTTCCAACCCGCGGCGGCTCTGGCGATCTTTACCCAGGTTATTAACAAAGAGCCTCTTCACTCGGTGTGAGGGGCCGGGTTAGTCTCAATGGTGGGTTCACCCTCGAGGGATCCGAGATATCACATTGTCCAGATACGCATATTGCGGAATATCCAAGCAAACAAACATGTACCGAAAGAATATCCGATCAATATGAGCATCGCATTTACGTTTGGTGTATACATTGTCTGAACCGACAGGTTGATGAGGCCCGTCGCAACATTCGCCTGAATAATAATGCTCTGAGACAGACAAGGACGTTGACCCGGATAAGGACTCACGACAAGGAAGATCGCTAGCCCGTTCCTGTTTATGGCCTCGAATAAAGCGGGAGCCGACTGTGGTGTTGAGGTCGTGGGGTCCTCTTGGAGGATTCTTTTACCCGAGGGATCCGAAGGATCTTTTAGTTTCGAAATACGAGTTGGAAAGAAGATCATATCCAGGAGATAAAATGCGAAGATGAATGAAGTGTTGAAGGCGACGATCCAGAGTATATATGGCAAATTTGTCTGTACCAAGAAACGAAAAGTTTAGAGGGTGTAAGAAATCTCGCATGATGCATCTCCAAGCATGAAGACTGACCATCCTCCGCGAGACTTGAAGTCCACGTCGTACAAAGGCCAGCAAGATCCACCACACCAGAGCGTACGAAAAGAGTTCGATGGCGGTCTTCGCATTTTGTCGAGGGGCAGAAGGGTCCAATTTTGTGAGATGCAGGGAGTTACCACCCTCGAGCAGGATAAGCTGTTGTTTACGGAAGAAGGACGGAGAAGGTGGGAGGATGATCGTCCCAAGAGAAAGGCCCATGATATGAAGCGACAGATAGCCTGCGGACATGAGCCTTGGTAATAGAGTGGAGTCAGGAACTCACCCAAGAGTGAAATAAGTCCCTCCTTGTTGGCGTAAATGACGTTACTCCGAGGGGTGTTGAGGAGGAATGCTTCCAACCCCATAAACGACAGTGCGAATTGATGCACTGTAGAATAGTCGGTCGAACAGATCACTCCAGGAAATAAAATCTTACCACTCACAGACAGCGATCCAAAGGCCTAACAATGATATAGGCATATATTTGATGATCGGATGGAGGGCTACTTCTGCGACAGGCAAAATGGCAAGCGTCAAGAAAAAGTTCCAATGCACCCCGTATTCGGTAACGTGTTCCTGCAACGAGTTAGTCCGTAAACTCAGGGGATGGTAATGTCGTCATACAGGGTATTCTGTTCCCTTCACAAGTAACACTCGAACGATGCCTAAGATGATGACTGGCAAAATCTTTTTGATTATCCGGTATAGTTTTGGTTTCACATCCGCGTGCAACTGGGATGGATCCTTGATGAGGGGTATCGCGGAAACGATGCCTTGAGAGAAAACAAACGAGCCAACTCCACAATCCATCTAACCCAACGAGTCGAAACAGTTCCAACGACAGGTATGCAGGGAAGCACGTACCAGCGATACACCATACGTTTCGCACTTTGCAAGGGAACGTGGAAAGACAGGAAAGTCGACGGCGAGAATGGAGAACACCGTTATCAGCATCATGTTGGCGCGGTATGTTGTGAGTGCTGGAAGGGGTCTCAGTGCAGGTCGTGCAGGCCCATTGATGATAGCACTATCTCGCGTAGTTGCGCTTGGCTGCGTCTTATTCGCCTTCGAAAGCAAAGGCACTCCGCTCTCAATCGAAGGGAGAAGGAGTAAAACGCAGGTTGGAGCCAGGAGGAGCACCGAGAGTGCGCCAGGTGCATCGGCATAGACTGTCAACGCAAGCGACAGTGGTAGGACTAACACCAGCCATTCAAGAATGAATGGCATCATACGGAACACGGTCAGGCGCGTCCGCAAAGCCGAATACAGAGCCATCGATGCCTTGTGACCTTAAGCAACAAAACCTCGGACGTCTCAACGGACTCACCAACCCGACTGCTAAGATAACATTGACGTGGGAGACAGACGAGCCTGTCATCCCGGAGACAAATGCCTCCTTCGAGGCCTTGTAGTTATTGTCCATCTGGCATGAAGGTGCTGAAAGTACTTCGTTTACCAGTTGCGCACATTGATTTTCAGACCACGTGACTAGCGACGCGTATGTTACCAACAAACCAGACTCTTCGGGGAACCCTGTTCGTCATTCATTGCGATGAATCCACATGCAGTTTGTAACTATCCAGTTTCCCTCAAGAAAACTGGTCCAACAAAATTATAGCGACCCCAAGTGACCCAGTTGATAGCAACGATGACAGCGACTCCACCGATAGCCAGAATAGCATAATTCATGTTGAACTCGTTGACGGGATACGACGTGGGCAACACGAAAAGGATGCAGATAAATGAACTGAACTGTCATGGAATTAGAATAAATGCAATGGGAAGGACTGATCGGACTGACTAGAAGGCTCACGAGGTTGATAGGCCACGACCATTTGCCCAAACTAAATGGACCAGGTTCCGGGAGTCTAGTATGATCGTCAGTCTGCAGCACTTTTAAGACCAATATTACACTCACGAGTCTGGCCAAAATACTCGGATGATGATGGGTTGTAGGTAACTGAGCATTACAGCTATCGCCGCAGATGACAACATAGCATTGAACTGTAAAACAATCAATTCGACTGTCAATTGAGATGTGACATGCACTCACAGCAATGGCTGAGCCTATATAGGCACACGAAAGGATACATCCTATGAGAACAGACGTCCACACGCCCCAATAGGGAGCTTGGTAACGGTTGAGAGCCATGAACTTTTCTTTCGCGGGGAATGCATTATCTCTTGCGAGGGCGTAAAACAATCGCGAGCTTGCAGTGAATGCAGTGATTGATGCTGTTACTTGCGCGACCGCCACGACCACGAGGCACACGATAGTAAGTCTCGGTCCAACCGCGTCATAGAATAACTGCGCGATAGGAATGGCGTAGGTCGTCGCCTGCACACTAGCAATGCTCTGCACGGAGAAGAGGAGGGCGAGCATATATGCGAGACCGATAAACCATGAACCTGCAATGCTTCCCACAACAGCGAGAGGTGCGAGGATTTCGGCGCGTTTTGCTTCCTCAGCGAGTTGAGCAGCTGTCTCGCAGCCTTCTAGGGTATAAATGGCCTCGCGTCCTCTCAGTCATGGTGGAAGTTCTGCGAAAGATATGTCATTTACCTGGAGGAAACCTAACAGAACGACAAAGCCTCGCGAACCCCACCCAGTGAAACTGGATCGTATCGCCACATGAGGAGTGAAAGCCATGCATTCGATCGGCATACTTACTTTTGGTAGTCAGTAAATACAAAGGAGGCCGAATTCTCACAAAATATCAGCTCAGTGCGTATTTGCAGAACAGAGTATTCACCTTCACGGGAGCCTTGACAAGAAGTGTTATCACAAGCACGAATGTGCCTCCAAACGTCCACCAAACATTGAAAGTACTCATGCGCCCAATGGCTTTCGTTCCAGTAGTATTGACTATGCCCGAGGTAATATTGACGGCCCAAGCCACAGCAGCGATTTCAACACGGGTCAAGGATCGGCCTTGGCCAACTTCAGCCATTGAAGCAATATACAACGCCACGCTAATCTCGTTATTGGAAGAATAACAGCCATTGTGGCGCGAAACTCACCTGAGGTTTCCGGCGGTACCAGTGAAGACCATTGCAATGGAGTATATCCATCCTGTGCAGACTAGACTGGAATGAATCTGCGTGTTAACAATAAATCAATTCAGACGCACAACCGAGGATAGGTAGGTTGGGTTTCATCCTGCAAACCCAGAAGTAAAGGCCACCCAGAGTTGGACTAGAGAACATGCATGAACTTGCGGGTACAAAAGTCATCGAGACACTCACTATGAGCTGCAAATTTCTGCTAGGCTGAGGGCGATGAGAAACATGAAGAAGCTGCATATCTAACACACCGGTGAATAAACGCTCGTTCAGACGGAGGAACGCGAGTTGGAACATGGGTATGCTCACGTTCCATCCCCAGAACAATCCAAGAGGGCCGCCAGAGAACAATCCAGTTTGAAAGGCGCTGCTCATCCCGGTGAGGATCCCAATGGCGCAGAACGATATGCCCAACACCCCGAAAAGTGACATTTCACGCCGAAACTCGGGTTTGTACCCGAGGTCGAGGAGACGCTGGTCCGAGGTATCAACATTGTCCCTGGTGACAGCAGTAACCTCCTCGATTTTCTCGGGACTTGCTTGAAGGGTTGACATGGAGAGACGTCGAGACGCGTCGTCAAATGTCCTTCAACATCATGAAACCTGCGGTAAGAAAGTGGTCATGAGGACGACTGTGGGACAATACATGGATTAAAATCTGAACAATGAAGCAAATGTGCTTGGAGATAAGTCGATAAGTGATAAGCAGTCCGCGTGGAGCACCGGCGCGGCCTGTGAAGATCGTATTGTGCTGAGTGGTGACGGGTGCGCAGCTTGTATTCCGAGTCGTTGATCAATTTGGAGTTTGCCTCTTCGCTTGAGGAAGAAGTTGAGTCCGGCGTCCGCGGAGTCGTTCCGGATAAAATCTCTCGCCAGCCTCAGAATCAGCTCGTGGTAACAAGATCAGGAAACTGATATCGCAAAACCTCGCGATAAAGGTGCGGCCGCGGACTGGTCACTTTGCGAGAAGATTTCTTGCCACCCTCTGCCAGTGGCAAGGAGAGCGGACTACTGTCTTCGACTCTTCAGTCTGCTTAGGCGTGGGGCGGATTTCTGATGAAATAGTATAAACGTCCACGCATGATGTAAACCAGATGAGAATGAGCATCGCAGAATGTTTGACATTCTACGCGCGTACTCGTAGATTATGCACATGAAAGCTGTCCAGGTAAGTATCATAACAATGTCTGGCGCTGTTTACGAGGCGTAAAAGGCGGGTCGATTAGCTGATACTCGGTGAATACGATATGCGACGACTTGTATGACAACACGCTAACACAAGATGCGTGAGCTGCAGGGACGATGAGTACAAGTGACCACGGCGCACCATACAAGCATGGGAGTCGAATGGGGGGAAACGAAAGGCAGATTTGAACAGCAACGAAAATGACTTGATTCTCAACGGCATTTCAGATCTCCTCCGAGAAGAGTGACCACGGCCGCGCTCGTGGATTGCCACGAGGCTCACCAAACGACGCGCCCTTCCTCCGCTCTCCCAAGAGCGACTTCTATACCGACAGTGAACTCTGACCCTGCCTGTTCAAACACCACCTCTTTCCCCGTCCTTCCCAGAATGGTTGCATTCATGTTTTTCTTGCTAGCCGGGATGGGTGAGTGGACGTGTGCATACCTAGGATATTGTTCGTGTGGCGCCGGAGTCGCTGATATCACCAAGGGGCCCTCGGGAGGAGGTGACGCATATGCTTGCGACAAGTCTTCGCAGTGTTCGTCCCTGTGATGAGAGGAAGTGCGACGGGTCTTATTCGCGTTTGAATATGAACCGAGCGTAGGTAACGAGACCGCTCTGGGCCTTGGAACGAATGGAGGATTGGAAATGAACGGAGGTCGGGAGGATGACGACTGTGACGATGAGGAGATGGTCAATGACGACAGTGGCTGCAGTAACAACGCAGAAGCATCCAATCTCCCCTCTTCGTTATTCCCTGCAGTGGAGTCGTCGCCACCGACAGCAGCTTGATAAGATGGTGGGGGGGTACTAGGCCGGAACATCGGAAGAACAGGGGTCGAGGGTGCAGGGGAGATCATATACATACTTGTCGTACGCATACGTGGCCGCGATGGATAGAAGTAGAAAGGATCGTCCTCTCTCCCTGCCGGTCCCTCTGTAAGACTACATTCGGGGTCTTCGGGTGCAACAGAGAGAGGCACCGGCTGCGGGAAACCAACGGCAGTGACCTGGACGGGCTCGAACGAATCCTCGCCCTCGTCCTCGCGCACAGGAAATAGTTTCGTGACATTGTCAGCAAAGGTGACCCGAGTTGGCCTCTTGCCCTCCATCGTTTCCGTGCTATGCCCTGAGTTGAGAATACCGTACTTGCTGGGCGTAGGTTTCTGTCCATCATCCGCACTCCAGGCATACATCGCAAGTGGCGAACTCCGCGTTGGTATTCCAAGGGACAAACCAGTGGGAACAATGGGTCCGCGCACCTGCGGAATTCCCGTCGAGGAATAAGTGAGACCAGGAGGCTTCATTGGGGACCTCAAAGTCAAGAATCTGCCGTCCCACACCTTCGGCGCAGAGCGGGAGGTATAATATGGTTCGGAAATTCTGATACCTGAGCTCCAGGCGCGCCGCTTTGCTTTGATTTCAAGGGACCTCTCCGCTTCGGCGTCCATCCACCCATTCTTTGCTCCGATCAACGACGCTCTAACAAGCCTCCACCCCTCCTCACGAGCCCGGCTCCGAACGATTTCGAGTCCGGTACAAATCCGATCCAGATACGCAAGGCGTGTAACAATGAACTCATCGACATGTGTATGCCTGTAGTCAAAGTGGAGTGCGCCAGAAGGGGGTGTTGGAGGTGTTGAAGGGTGTGAAGCCCGAACAGGCGTCGAAGGGGAACTCGAAAATTGGGCAGAGGCATTTCGAGAGCGAGGGCGAGATGAACCGACTCTAGACACCAAAGGTGACTGGGGAGCAGAATAGGTTGCATCTTGAGTGGAGCGCAACGGGACCAGGGGAAGGTCTTCTCCATCCTCGGGAGTGCGGAGGGATATCTGACTGTCGTCCGACTGCTCATCATCGTTAACATCAGAAGGAGCAAGAGGACATCTTGACAGGTCAAAAGCCGTGTCCGCCAGTCTACTGCCATCATCATCGCTATAATCAAGAATAAAGTCTCCTGGATGCAGATGTTGGTTGTCAGAGCTTGAGAAGCCAGGGGCGCCATGGCGTCCGATACGACTGAGCTCAAATGTAAGTCGTTCAGTATCGTCCCAATCGTCACCGACGGTGAAGTGTTCTCCGAGGAGGCTGTCGTTATGGCCATTATACTCGACTGCGAAAATATCAACCTCGTCGATGAGCCTGGCATGGTGGAGATATCGAACACCCCATTCATCCGCTGCAACTTTGACTAAGTGTCAAGTTTGGAGATACAAGACTTGCTTACCTTGTTCTCGGCGGGGATAGACAACCCGATCGGTGTCTTCCGCGTTCAACGCACCCGGGAATGGAGAAGGGGCACGGCAACGCCACTGCTCTGACTCACAATCATCACTGCGGTCCCCGAAGTCGAGAGCATTTCTACCTTCACTTTGAGTCTTCATGTACCTGCTCCCATCTATCATTGTACTGCTGACACCGGGGCCGTGAGAGTTGGCGGTGTCTTCTATTTCCGCCCTCATTGTACTGGCCAAAGCAATCAAAGTCCATTCGACATAGCCACTTGCAGGTAGGTGATAGGGTGCGAGAGCTGATACGACATGGCGTCTCCAGACATCAACGAGGGTTGCACGGGCCCGCCGGCGAAGAAAATCAGGATGCTCTAAGACAAGGCTGGTTTGTCGAGGAGAGATTGGAGACGTCACGCGACCAGAGACAGGGAGAGGTGGGAGTGGGGCTGGTGGTGGCGCACTGGAGGGTGGTGGTGGTGGTGGTGGTGGTGGTGGTGGTGGTGACGACGATGAAAGCGACTTTGGAACCAACGATCTGTTTGCGCGGGAATCAAAGGGAGGTCGACTCTTTCCAACGAAAAAAAAAACATACGATATTAATGAAAACAAAAGAGACCGTTGCCTCTTGTGTTTCCCCGGTTTTGGAAACTTTGTAGGACCACCTCCAGATGGGAGATCTTCTGCGCTACCGGCCGTGCTTCCAGGACAGGCACTGCCTTCCATGCTGTTTCGCTGGCTTTCAGGCTCGCTGCAGCCTTTGACATCGACGACGACGCCCAACAGCATCCGAACACAGTCCGAATTCATAGGGACGTTGGTTACCCGTCCGTCGACGAACTTCAACACAAACTCCTTTTGTGGAACGTCCATAGTCACTTCGTGGACGCGGGCGACCAAACCTACTGCTCGATCAAGCATGTGGATGCTCGACGGAGGCTCGAGCTGCAGAATGGAAGTAAGGATTTGCAACTGTGACGACCACGCAGCAGGAATGGTCGCGCTGGGGCCGAGATCTTGCAGGGAGAGGATATGCGGAAATGTGAGGCCATAGAGAATTGTGGGATGAGGGGATGGTGGGACGAGACGTATTATCATCGCGTAGATGCGCGCAAAAAATTAAGAGGGAAGGTACTAGTAGTATAGAGTCTAAGGAGAGAAAAAAGATCAGCGCGTGCAGCTCGCAGACGTCGTTGACGTCCAGCACAAAGGGCAATGTCTGCCCGCCTGTTGGTTTTCTGTGGGCATACGTGAGTTTACGTTAAATGTTTTACCTGACTCATTGAGTAACAATTTCGTGTTCCCGCTTCTCCAACCTGAGCCGGGAGAGCGGAACGTCGATAAAAAAAAACATTTCAGGTCGAGCTACAGAAGTGGCGAGATTAGCTTAGCGGGTGCACAAAGGCGTACTGATTGTTATGCAGACATGCAGCTGCATTGCCCTGGACGATCCGTTCAGTCACGCGTCTCACGCTCAATAGCAACTACGGAACGCAGCACACAGCACACGGAATCTGGAAGAATATTCACCGCTCCAGCATACACGTTAACAACTTGGGGCACTCCGTCCTGTGCTGCAGATTGACGCCGAGACGCGTGATTGGACGATCGAGGCTCCGCACAGGGACGACACGCGTTGGTGCTGCACTGGCATAAGTCTCGCCAACCGCAATGTTCGAATGTGTGTTCACAGCAGAAGAGGGGTAGAAGTTGCAAAGGGCATTCCATTGAGACGTTACTGCCTCATTCCATAGTGATATCGCAGCACGCAGAACAAGTGAGGCACGATGACACACACCTACAGTTACATCGGTTGCACCAACGCCATTTATACTGGGCCCGGACGAGTAGGGTTAGAGCACACCTCGAAAAGCCTTCTCTCTCAGTCCAACTCCTCACTCGCCACTTTGTCCGCGCCATGGGTGCAAACCATAGTCAGTCCAAGGATCACAAGGAAGAACGCAAGGCAAAGCGCTCCCCGACGCTGCCATCGTTTCTGGGCAAGTCTCCGTCACGGCTGAACCTGCTGGGCCTAGGTCTGGGCAGGCGGACGCCACAGTCCCCAGCGACGCCAGTGACTCCGCAAGCGGTGACCGTCGTCGAGCTCGTCGCTGAGCAAGGCACAGCATCCCCGGAGGCTTCGGCGGTGGACTTGGAGGACCGGCCGGATGTGGCCGATCTGGTAAGTCGGTTCCCCCTACTCGGCCTGACTGCGCGCTCCGCTGTGGCCGGTTGGCTCCCGACATAAATACGCGCCTCCCTGACTCACATCCTCTCTCTTTACCACCACAATCATCATCAGGACCAAGAGTCCGACATCGCGATCACCATGCCTCAACAACCTGTGACGGTCCCATGTCAGGTGAGTTTGCAGAATCACCCTTACTACCAGCTACACCATCCGTCGATCCCTCGCGTCTTACCTAGACATGCGATCCTGATGGCGCTGACGATCTTGTTGCTTTGATCAATTCTAGTACCGCACAGGACGTACCCTCGGTAGCGGCACGTATGCAATCGTGAAGGAGGCGATTCATGTCAAGACCGGGCAATACTATGCTTGCAAAGTCATCAACAAGAAACTCATGGAGGGCAGGGAACACATGGTAAGCACCACCACAGTCTCTCATCGATACGACGATCTGCTTGTGTCTGCGGGGTTTCCTGGGTCCCGCGGTGGTTGGGGTAATCGCGTCCACACACTCCCCGTGTGCATGGTTGTCTCCCATTTAATCCTCCTCGTGGTATCATCGATCATCAATTTCAATGCGCGCTGATCGCAACATCACGCTGGGCGCCATCTTCTTGACCCACCCTGAACCCTTGAATTCAATCGTGATTACTGACCACCGGTTCGTTCCTTAGGTCCGTAACGAAATCGCTGTACTGAAGCGAGTATCCATTGGTCACTCCAACATCGTCACACTGCATGATTACTTCGAGGTGGGAATCACCACAACTTACGGGAACTTGACCCTCATTTTCGACACGTAGACTGCTCATAATCTGTACCTCTGCTTCGACCTCTGCACAGGTGGCGAGCTATTTGACAGCATATGCGCAAGAGGGCAATATACCGAAGCGTGAGTCACAAGGTCCGGTCCGAGTTGAGAAACTCATTAGCAACGCAGTGACGCCGCTGAGCTCATACGCACCATCTTTGGTGCAGTCAAATATATCCACGATTGCGGTATTGTTCACCGTGACCTGAAACCAGAAAACCTTCTTTTCCGTTCCAAACCCGAGAAGACGTCAGAGATCATGATTGCTGACTTTGGGCTCAGCCGTGTCATGCCGGACAGTAAACACAGCATGCTCACAGAAGTCTGTGGGACACCTGGCGTAAGATTTGTTCTAGCTGGTGTTTCAGCTCGCTGATATATTCTCCAGTACATGGCACCAGAGATCTTCAAAAAGAGTGAGCCTTTCCTTGGACACTGTGTAGCATCCACTCAAGTTTGATGCAGCTGGTCACGGAACGCCCGTTGATGTATGGGCTATGGGTGTTATCACGTACTTCTTGCTTGCCGGCACGTGTAGCCACTCGTACGTGTCGGCAGTCATCTAACATCCCTACTAGGCTATACTCCATTCGACCGTGATACCCAGAGGCAGGAAATGGAGGCCATCATCGCGGGCGACTACCGCTTTGAGCCAGGTAACCCTCTAGGTACCTCTAAGATTGCGCTTCACTGACCTCCCGCAGAAGAGTATTGGTCTAACGTGTCGGAGACAGCTCGTAACTTTGTTTCCACCTGCCTTACGGTCGATGCGGAGGCCCGTCCAACAGCTGAGCAAATGCTTCAACACTCGTGGCTCACGGCGGAATTCCCGCACTTCGTGGAGGCCGAGAACGGCGAGCCGACGGACTTGTTGCCACATGTCAGAAGAGCATTCAATGCAAGGAGGACGTGTACGTTTCGTTTCCGTTTCATCCAGCCAAGGTGTATGTTGACGATTACACCGATCCACGCAGTCCGCAAAGCCGTATTCAGCATGATGGCGATGAAGCGCATGTCGTCGCTAGCGATAGCTCATCATCACCTCTCACCCGAGCATCATCAACTCAACGAGGAGGTGTTCCAATTCAAACAAGAGTCCGAGAAGGAGAGTCTCGAGCATGTGGATGTTCTACACTACCACAACGTAGATGATCATCACCTGGGCGACCACGCAGTTTCGCACGATGGCGCAACCTCGCATCCCAGTGCAAGCTCCGAACACACCGAGAAGGAAGCATCTGTCACCCAGGGACCTGCAACAACTGGCTCTGGACCGTCATCTGACCATGTTCCCTCGGTCGTCGTCTCTACGGAGATTGTCAAGGAAAACAAAGAAGTCATCGAGAAGCCGGCAGCGGTGAGCTTGGCTGCCAGTGCAAAGGTAAGCGGTGCAGCAAAGCGTGCTTGATTCCTTCCGCCGTTTTGGCGACTGTTTGCGAGAGTGAACGATACCTTTTCTTTGCGTTGGATGGTTTCGCTGTGTTTTTAGGAGCTGGTCCCACCATGCGTCTTTCTCTTTACCTAGGATTCTTCTTCTCGTTTTCTTTATATATCTCGCATTCGTGTGATTAATAAACGCTTTGTTTTGGTTTTGATTTTACAGAAGGTCTTTAACCGGTTCACGAAGGGCGGCGGCAAGTGAACGTACGACTGGATCTCCGGCTCACGCGTGGAACGCGTGGAACGCATCAATGATCGGTGGGGGTGCTTAGATTGGCGAGTTAGAAGCGGGAGACGTATCCTTGTACATTTGATGACTTGTATACACATTCATGACCTGGACTGTGACGGACATCTTCTCATCATATACTTAAGTGTGGCTCTTATCTAGTATCGTACAATCAACTGGTTGGACACTCGACTGAAACCTGTCCAATGCTAGAAGAGTACACATTCATAGGATTGCTCACATAATATATCAATAATAACAATGCATTTTGAAACAATAATGTGGTGAATGCAAAGCAAGAAAAAGATAAAACAAAAGAAGAATCGAGAAGAATTTTTAAAGTCCCATAATCATACACCTAGCATAATGGAGAAGATGCGATTAGGAAGAGTATATTTATTACGATGCCAAGTCCGATGTCGAATGCGAGACACGGCCCGACGCGTCCTCAAAGGCGCTTGCCAGTCGAGACGGCAAGCGCGGTGATGAGGATTTCCCACGCGACGTCGAGTCCGCACCAGAGCTTTTCGTCGTCGATACCCAGGGCACACACGTTGCGCCACAGACCGTTGACTGCCATTGCATGCGTGACGAGCCTCTGGGTGCTGTAGGTCGTCGCGAGCCTGCCGGAGAATTGTTGAAGGAGAGAGAGGACACACTCGCTCGTGGGATCATCGCGGTAGAGCGGGTGGGGCACGCGGCAGGGCAGGAGAGAGGCGAGGAGCAGGTCGACGCGTTTTGTGTAGAGGAAACTGGAGAGCTGAGGGAAGACGTCCGGCGCCGGGATGCACAAGGGCACCATGGGCAATGACACTGTGGATCCGGGGGCAGCCGGGCACGTAACGTTGGACGGAGGAAGAATAGGCAGATTCGCGCAATGGGCGGCGATAATGATGCTGTGGATAGGGAAAAGGGTCACGCGGCGTTTGGTGGCAGCGGGGACGTGGCGACAGTACACGGCGAGCATGTGTGTGGGCATGTCGGAGGAGAGATCGTTGACAACCACGTCGAATTCTGTAGGGAGAACATTGGTTGTGGGCTCCGCTTTGATGCCTGCGAGGACTTGAACCATGCTACACGGGAAAATCAGCAAGAGGAATGACTCTGGGGACTTGTTGGACTTACTCAGGTCCAAGGCACTGAAGGCCCTGGCGGATGTAGTTCAATCCCGTGTCTGCCAACTCGGGCGCGACAGCCGTGATCGACTCTTTCGCGATTTTGCGGAAAGCTGGACGAGATAGGTATCTCGGGAGGGACACAGAGGGGACTGCAGCGGTCGCGTCCGACGGGTCCACTTGAGCAGACGGAGGGAGCTGCACGTTGATCAGGGAGTGCTGTTGTTTCGCGCTGCTCTTATGCTTGGCGTGCCCAACTGCGTATCGGGGGTGGTGAGGACCACCCGCACATCGAGCGCGGCGGCGGCGAGAGGAGCCCTGGATGCCACCCCGGACCTTTGACGGAGGGGTGTTTTCCGAGTCGAATTGTTTGGAGGACTGGACCATGATGGAGGAGAAGTTGAGTTGTTGTTGTCTGGTACGCCATCTGAGCGCGCTCTTATAAACCAAGAAGAGGTGGGCAAGCACTCTTGGGGAACGTGACAGAGTCATGCCGTGACACAAATCGCAATCAAGGAAAATTACCAGAAACGGCCTCGCACTCACAGTTTTTCTTACCTTGTATGGTAATTTTTGGACCCACATGGACCCATATACTGCTACATCGAAAAGCAATCCATCAACACACTGCATTGTTGCCGCAACTTTCCGTGGTATCCCGAATGCCTGTTTCATCAAGAACAACAGCGTTCCAGTGCGCCAATTGTCCACAAACTTGAAGCTTGATCCACATGTGTAGCGACGTGGCAAACACTCGACAAAGGATAGACAACGTTCGTGCCAGCTTTCATGCAGCGATGTGTCTTGCAGTTTGATGAATGCCAACATAGTCGATAGAGAAACGGGGCAGAGTCTTGTAGCGTCACACTTACCTTGCGGTCTGAGTGGCACTCTGCGGTGAGCAAGAGGGCGACGTTATCCCTCGACGTTATCACCCCCTTGAATGGGAGGGAGCTGTGTACCGAGCTGGACTTTCCACTGTCAGTCCTATTATCACCTTGGGTATGCAACGCCAATTGAAGTTCATTGTGATGCGCAGGGTGGTGGGGGCCGTTCGCGCGCCACCTCGTAAGATTGTCGCCTGGGATGACTGACGTTGCGTGTACGTCAAACGGAGTGAGGTGAGTGGCACTGAAATAGGCCGTGAAGACAACGTGAAGATGGGTAACCAGCTTTCGACTGCGTTGCGCTCCGCAGATACCCGAGAGGTTGGAGGCGTGTAAGGCGGCTGTCTGCACGGTTGCCTACCACCCTCCATTAAATGGACGGCAGGTGCACCAACCACCAACGTGAGTGGCACTGATAATTGAGTCGTGAAGCCAGTTCAGCTTGGCTGCCCCACAGTTTGCAGATATCTGGGGACGGCCACGGTCTGTGGGCTGAAGTTGTTGAGGGCGACGCCCGCGCTCGTCTGGGTTCGTCACCATCTGCAAGGTAGGAAGTAGGGGGAGTATAGCGAGTGTCAAGTAATAGACTGTCCGTACGCTCGCCGTCCATTAAACAGAGGGTGGTGTGCCACCACCCACGTGGTGGACGGCAAGTGCAGGAATAATGGTCAATTATCCAGACACCTGATGTACTCCCCATACCTCCTACCTCACAGGCAAGTCCGGGGAGATTGGCGACCGTCTTTGTTTGAGGCGGGGGTACGATGTGGGGTGAGTGGCACTGAAGAATAGACTGAGCGTTGTCTCCAGGAATAGTGTTAACGCGGCAGGCATACCGTGTTCAAGGTGGGCCACAATAAATGAGGCAGCGAAAGGGGGGTGGGAGAGGGAGGAGGGAGGAGGGGGGAGGGGGAAAAGTGGGGGACGACGCGAAAGGAAAGGAAGAGTGCAGATGAATGTTTTCTGTTTATGGAGATTGTCGCGGTGAAGATCAAAGCCAACAGGGGGACAAACAACCAGACACTACTGCTTTGGCCCACGAATTCAGTAAAAAAAAAGGGACAACTACAGTAATCTACAGGCGATTGGACTCTCCATGACTACCGGGACACAGAGAATTATGACCGTAAAATATCATCGGTGTATAAATGTCTCATCTATTATTCTGTCGACGAGGCGCGTCTGCTCGCGATGATCACGTGAATACGGACGCGACAACGGTCACATGACCTTTGCAGCGACGCGCCCAGTCAAGTCAACGAACAAGCTTGTTGGACAAGGCGACCAATCCCGCAAGACCACAATCCATGCTCTAGCGCAAATGTCCACCACAACACAAATCTTGTTCAACTCGCCAGCACTACATTCGCTGAAACGCGACCAGCTTGTCAAGTTATGCAAGATTCATTCACTCAAGGCATCCGGCAAGAAAAGAGAGCTCATCGAACGATTGCAGCTCCACGCAAAGATTTTGCCACCCAATGATCCGCTCAGTGTCGCTACCCGGAGCGATAATCCGGACGCGAAGCCCGCTGCAGACAGCGAGGACGAGGCATCCGATCACTCTCGCGAGGGCGACGCGTCCACTTCTATTAATAATACGCGTCCCAGCGAACAATGGGATGTGGTTATGGACACAATAGCAGAAGTGGATGAAGAGACACTCAGGAGCAACCGAGGTGCCTCCAACCGTCAAGTGGACGAGTTTGGCACGACTACATCGAAAGGTCAGTCTGACGCGCAACATCGATTTTGATGAGGAAGGTCATCAATCCTCCCAGCTTCTGTCACATCGTCTCTCAGGGCTATAGCGACTTCTTTGGGACTCAAACGCAACATGTCCAAAACCAACGACACTACATCTTCATCATCTAGTCTCTCCAGCAGGGATGTTGTCCAATCATCCTCAACCCTCCCCACTTCTGATCTGAATGGTGGCTCTGATGAACCACCAGTGGAGCCAATCCCTGGGCAGTCGAATCTCCAGGGTCACCCTGCTCCTTCAGTCGCGCGGCTTAGTCTCTCCCAGGCACCAGCCACGACCACCATCCGTCTCGTTTCAAATCCCACCGCGCATTCGGAACTCTTACTGTCTCCCCCCAAACTCCAGCCATTCTCCACTTCGTTCGACCTTGTCCCTGCCACGCCGGGAGGCGCCGGATCTTCCTCAGCCCCTGTATGGCCCCTCTCGCCGGGCGGAGCTGCACGAGAATCGCTGTACCCCTCTGTCCCAACCTTTCAAGGGTTTGGCGACTTGCATAAGCAGCAATCCCCTCGAAATTCTCAATACGACAACTCGGATATGGATCTAGACGTAGACATGCCTGGCGGGCTAGCGGTTCCGTCCATCCGCGAACCCACACCAGAGATGTCCAACTCAAGGACACGGTTTAATACGGGTGCGACTCCCAAGTCCAGCGAGAAACCTTCTGCTGAGCCCGTTGACATCTTCTCACCTGCTCCCAAACCACAGAAGGCCTCAACCCGTTCGAGGCTCGGCATCCCCAGATCCGAGCCGTTCGTGTTCGGTTCACCGCTTCCCCAGCATAACATGTCGAATCTTCAGTTCCGCTCAGCCGCTCAGTCCGTGCTGGACGAGATGAACAAGAGACTTGCGGAAGAGGGGGTAGAAGCCGTCGACACTGATGTCTTGAACAGCCGCCGGACTACCACTCAAGAATCAGTAGAGAAACAGGACAGCAACGGTTCCCTTCGCGTCGGCGACATGTTCGAGAAGCTTCATCAGAAAGAGTTTGATAAGATGGATTCAATAACCTCACATTATGCGGCGAAGCGCGGTGCTCAGAGTACCGTTACCCATCCTATTCTGTCGAAGAAGAGGAAAGCAAGCTTGGTCGTGAAGGAGAGACCATTGGGGGTACCGGCTGCGCGTCACCGTCCTAACGGATCCAGGGTTGCTAGTGGTGCTTCGGTGAAGACGCTTCCTGGCGGCTTTAGCGAGGAGGGTGATGAAGATGACGAGGTTGCAGATAGGCGTCTGTCGAAGCGGCCTCGTGTCGAACGAGAGGAATCAGACGCTCCGGCACAGTCTGACGGAACCTCAATAGCTCCGCCGCCCGATCCCGAGGAGGAAGTTCAGAAACAGAAGGAAAGGGAGGCAATTCGTCGCAGGCTCGAGCATAACAAAGCCAAGCGCCGGAGCAGCATGGGGCGACCAAGCCTCGGACGTGCTCCTCCCCGTGAGTGTCCCCTTGATTCTCCAGTGGCTGCCTAATGATCCGATTCAATAGCGAAAGCGAAACCCGCGCGGTTCGGCTTCTTTGCTTCTGCTAAATCACTTGTTCAGAATGTATGGAACCGAGGTGCTGGATCCAAAGCTACAAGCATGCCCGTTTCAAAGCCAGCTCAATCCAAAGAGGTGACGAAAACGCTTCCTAAATCCACGGAAGCGAAGAAATCAGCAGTGGTCCCTGGTTCTTCTGGCGCGCCACCTCTTAGTTTTCAAACGAAGCGTAAACGGTCTGGCGGTAGTAATACATCAGTACAACTCAATGCTCAAGGGCGCTCTACCCTCGCCACACCGGTGATTTCCGGTGAAGGGACGTCTACTCGCGTCTGGAAATCACCTACCCCTTCATTTAATCCACCTGGTTCATCGACTGCTGTGAACGCAAGGTCATCGACAGTAGCTGGCTATGGTCAGTCCAACAAAAGAGGCAGTTCTCTCGTCGGTTTCTCGTCCTTGGGTAGGAAAACTGGTCTCGCAGCAAACAATAGTCGCGTCTCTTCGATGGAACCAAAGTCCAACACTAGCAGTTCAGAAACCAACCTTCCGAAATATCCGACTGGTATTCCTAGGTCGAGGACCACGTCAACGCTCATGGCCCCAACTGCCAGCTCGCTTGCCAAGACGATCAACCACTCTCGCATTCCAGTTTCTACCGCGTTACACAACGAGAATTCGACGCTTACCAAAGCGACGAGTTCTAAGCAACGATTTGCAATGTCGCCTCAGCCTAGTGCTACCTTGGAACAGATCACAAATAGTCCGCGAAGTCCAGCACACTCCCCTCGTCCTCGCCCCGCGAAGATATTCAGTCAACCTCTCAGTCCACCTCCAGTAGGTCCTCCAATGTCCCTGACCACCGCAGCGACAAGCATCGTTGGCCAATCCGCCAGAGAAACATCGTCCTCGGCGGTGAAGTCACCTATCCCTCCGAAATCAAAGGTTCTGCCCGGCCGCAGACCACGCATTTCGCGTTCCAAGGTTATTGCGAGGCTGGCTTCGCAAAGAGCAGCGGGTACTAGCGCGAGCGCTGGGACTCCGAAACCAGGCGGCAAGGTGCGTTCTAGCATGGGCGCCGAAGCGGCCGGCAAGATGAGCCAGTCGTATGGTGGCGCGAGAGGTGGAGACGTGTTGATGAGTGCCAAGAAGCGGGTCCGTCAGAGCGAGCGTGCACGGAGGAGAAGCCGTGTGATTGGCGCTGAGGGACGGAGGATGGACGTTGATTAGACTGATTTTGTTCTTGCCGTCTTGCGATACCTTGACAGTGACACCTTGATAGCTCTATGTATGGTCAGATAATATTTTTTCTTCTCGTCTTATTGGATCTCGTTCCACGTAAGTACTTAGTACTGCGTAGAGTACTTCCGAGCCGTCTGATTTATGATTTATTGTATGGTATTGTGCCCGGCCCACCCAGTGTCATACAAACTACAGTGCGGTACATACTGAGATCCATTTTTCACCCTGAGTTATCTTGTGACTACACCACGTTTATCACACCACGCTCACATTATTCCTAATGACATTCATTCCGAATCACTCGAGGATAAATTACACATGCTGTGACATAATTATTTGTGGGTACCGAGAACGGGATAAATTGGCTGAGCCGCGTCCCTGGTTGCCCACTGGCGCAGTGCTTGTCATTCCGTGTGACCCGGGTTTGTGTAAGTTCACGATTTGATGGAACGCTATTCTGCGACCGAACAAGAGCCGAGCTCCGTCGACCTGGCGAGGTTCCGTCACTGGTCAACCGGCCACCGGTGACCGGTGACCATCGAATGATTGGCAACCGGGGGCGCGTTGACGTGAACCGACCGGAGTATTCCGAGCGTCGTCGATGGAAGCGCATTGGAAGGCTAAAACGTTACACTGCTTCGAGTCGTTCGTACCCAACTGACCTCCGCGACAGCTGTCACTTCTGCCGCCACCCCCATCAGCAGGAAAATACAGGTGGCACCAGGTTCAATACAGTCCATTTGGAAGCCTTGGCAACGTGGGCCGCAACTGGCATTGCCAATTAACATCATATTGCTGTAAGACACGTTTTGGGGGCTCCTCCAACATAGTGGATGGCTCAATGCTCATGCAGCCAATGAACGCGTTGCAATTTAGAATTTCAGAGTTGCTCAACTGCCATTCAGTTGCTCTTTTGGAGGATGATGGAATTCCGTACGCACCGCGGAAATGAAAGCTTCTACACCCGCTTTTTATTCCAAGAGAAAAAAATGGACAAGGAGCGTGCTGAGTACCGAGCAAGTATGCACCGAGTAGCTGGCGGGGCGGCCGGGCGCTGACTCGGTGGCTGAATGATGGAAAAATTGATCGCGGCAGGGACTCGGAGGCAGTAACAGGCAGTTACTGTAAGCCGAATTTCGAGCCGAGCGCTGACCCATACGTCAGCGTGGGGGAGAGGTGGGCAAACAAGGATAGTGTGTTAGTGTATTTACTACCAATAACTTGGGGCGTGCACTAAGTATGAAAAAGGTCGGCAAGGAAGGTAAGAGCGAGCGTGTATTTAGGAGAACGGAGTTCGATCGTAGGGTACATGTATCAATAAGTGTCGAGTCATAATCCTCGTCCGGATGGGTGGTGTCGTATGAGTGCCATTTTAGGGAGAATGAAGAGAGCGTGATGAAGCAGGGCGTTGGAAGCGAGGTGCTGGTAACGTCATGTATTCGAGACGGGACTTGGGCGTCTCTGTCTGACGTCCATCCCTGCCGCTGCGGCGTGTTGTCGGTTGCGCCGAGCCTCCACGGTAACATTCCACGCTGTCCGTGCGATGCCGACGAACCCTGTATCTCGTGGACCGAGAAACAAGATGTTTTTCCACAGGCCCTGATTGAACACGATATAATCGGTGAGCTCCCTATCGCTGCATAGGGCTCCCATTAATTGAGCCATGGCGGGAAGAGCAGGAAATTCACTAATCACTTCCGGTGGGAGTAACCGGCAGTACAGCAGTTGCGAGCGTGATTCGAGGCCAAGGGCGAAGAGGAATAATAACGGTATCGAGGGGGCATGAGGGACTTGGAGAGGGACGACAGGGAGGGTGACGAATCGACCACCAGTGCACGTAGAGACACGCGGATTCGGATATGGAGTCCCGGGTGCGCTTTGTGGTATGATATTCGTGCGAAAGTCTCGTACATGTAAGTCTGCGCGTATTGGGACCAAGACTGGAGAGTAGGAGGGTTCCCATTCGCTTGGTGGAATATCAAAGACAGCCAGGATGTGTGATGGGATGTGAGCATCCTTGAGGACGCGCAGATCGACGGTGGAAGGGATAGAAGTACCAGGCTGGAGTGTCGTCTTCTCAACATTCATTCGACGATATAGGAGACTTTTCGATGTCAACGAAAGGAGATACAAAGGTTAGGAGGGGGTACTTACTCAAGGTGATCATCTCTCGTCATTACCAGGCGCCGTATAGGAAGTAAGCGCGACTGTTTCATGCCTGAGGTTGAAGAGAGCGCGTGTCCCGACGAAGTCGAGGGAGGTGTCTGAAAGGGATGTTCGTAGAATGCTAAAATTATAGCACTAGCTGAAACTGGGAGACACGGTCGTCAATCAGAAACTTCATTTCCGAGATCAACCCCCGAGTTCGAAGTTTGGATTTGTCGTAAAGAGGAAGGAACGGGAAATGACGGGAGTGGCCTAGAAACGGAGATACACTTACCGATCGTGAGGAATGAAGGGGCAATGGGAGCGTGAAGACCTATGAACGAGTGAGGGAGTGTCAAAGGAGTGCGTAGGAAGGATCGTTGAAGGCTTTGCGCCTTTTAGCAGGTCTGCCAACGATGATGCGCCGACAGCCACGAGGCGGGTGCGTATGCTAACGTGGCCCTGGCAAGAAGACCGCGATGCAGCAACGTGAATTAAGCAACGTAGATTTCTATCGGAAACCACTGGCCGACCGAGAAGAGGAAGAAAGTGGAGCAGGACTTTATCTTGCCCTTTACGAGGGGTACTTACGACCTCCCGATGTCTTTATGGTGTGGGTCCTATTCGGATCCAGGAACAATCAAACCAAGTCGCATGTCAGTGAGTCACCAACTTGGCGATCTACTTCCGCAACTTCAACTTCAAAAGTCTCCGCCGCCGCATCGGCCGCATCCGTGAACTTACTTTCAAACGTCACGATACTTCCAACTCGGACCCGCTGCATGTGCCACTACGCGCAGAACCGGTCGGTCTCTAATTCATGTTCTCACCGTCGAATGCTATGCCTGTCATCCCATTTTAGTAAGACCATCATGCGCCACTTGTCCATGACATGGGAGAGAAGAGAGTCAATGTGGCGACGACATTCTGCAGAGACCCCCATGGAGCTCACTAATAGCGTCCTAACTAACATACGTTTGTTTACAATTACACTCCATACGCATTCTACAAGAAACGTGAAGGTTCGAAGGTTCTGATATTGATATCCGATGATCTAATTCTCCCATACATGAGCAGCTCAGTGATCGCCTTAGCGGTTCCCGGAGCATTGCAAATACCCTGCCCTCGGGTTAGAATGGTGAGTTTACACGTCAATGGTGACTGACCCAGCAAGTGTGCCCAGTTGCAATATACAATCCCTTTGCAATTTTCCGTGCATCCCCGATAATTGGCCCTCCACCATTAACGAGAACTTGTGGCAGAAAACAAGCCTGGCGCTTCTCCCATGTCGCCTCCCTGAATTTCGGGGAAATACTTGAGACATGTTCCCAAACGCTTTGGCATTTAGCTTGATCCACTTCAACATCATCCACGTTCGTAGGGAGTGGCGAGTCATCTCCAGGTCCACAAGCGTAGATTTCATTATCGGGGCGGGCATAAATTTCAGGGGTTGCCTCCCTTCCATCCGGAAGAGCTATGTCAGTGAAGAGAACGTAAGGTTCTATCGTCACGTCAAGTTTGGGGCGAACTGTGACGCTGTGGGCACGAGTCGCGGAGACGGGCAAGGAGGGTACAATCGATGGCGACCACGCCCCAGCTGACAAAAGGACGTCAGTGGCGGGAATGACTTTCGAAGTGTCATCACTTGGGTCGTTGTAGCGAACACCAGTGACACGGCCATTTTCTTGTTCGATCGTGGTTGCACTACCTCTGAGTAGAGTCGCTCCCTTTTCTATCGCAAGGTCCATCATACTGGTAGTAAAGAGGTACGGGTGTACCTGTGCAGTACAATCTGGGGCCTCAGACATTGGTCTGTAAGACTTGGTGAGGTCCTCCTTCACCCAGTTCAAGTCATCCGGATGAACTGATTCGTCCAATGGCGACACGATCTCAAGTGAGGTCTTGAGTCCGGCCTTCTTTCCCAAGCTTCCACCCGTTCCGACCCTGGTGTCGACGTGATGGGCTAGATCTTCGCCCCGCCCCCGCCAGCTCCCGCACTCAACAAATCGCCAGCCCCATCTTTCCTTCCCATTGTGTTCATTCGCTAGTTTGACGTGCTCGGGGAAAGAAATGTCGACGATGTTCTTTGGAAACGCCCATTTGGCGACGAGTCCGCCGGCCTTTCCAGAAGCTCCCTGGGCTACACCGTGGGCCGATGCTTCCAACACGGTAACGCATGTAGTTGAGGGAGAATACGAGTGATGTCTAGTAAGATAATAAGCAGTGGTACAGCCTATTATCCCACCACCGATGATGACGATATTGCGGTGCTGATCTTGTGCCATGTCAACAATGGCTTTGAGTCGGAATTGTCTGACGAGACAATAGGATGGTGGTGAGGTGGTTCAGAATCAAGTGGTACGTGGTCGTAGATTACATCGATCCAGTTCCTGCCAAGGCGAGACGTAATATTGTTTAACCCCCCATATAGGGGTGTAAAGTGCTGAACTCGTAACTTCGGTGTGGAAGCTTCTCATTCAAGTACCCATTAATGCCAAATGGGTGTTTGCAAGTTCAAAAGCCCACAACGTTCCACCGGATATGAACTCCAGAATAACGATTCATGACTTTGTCGCAGTTGACGGTGTCTCGTCCCTGCAGACTGTCCTACAGTTGGAACAAGCACGCGACTTGGCCCTTTCTTGCTCAGGCAGTAATCGGTGGGTGACACCACAGTCGACCATAGATTCCTCCGCGTTTAGTACGTACCGCGTCAGATAGCTTTCGTTCTGCACACTGAAAGAGAGGTAGCATTACGTCGCGACAGACTCTACCGATACCGCCTCAGTCCTCCGCCTTTGACGACCAGAATGAGGTCTATAAGCATTCCGGAGTGGGGTCAACCATCTCATACGGATGACCCTGATCATTTCCGGCTACATGACCTCCAAGAGTTTGAAAGCACCGACTTCCAAACCCCGCTGATGCATTCGAGGATTGCAGAGGTCGAGCCATCTCGCCATGGAAAACGCATGCAGGGTGATGGTTTGAGTGTGAACGAACCGGAGAAACGTCCTCGACTTGAAACCTCTAGTATATTGGATTTGATACCACAGGTTTGTGCGTCCCATCCCAGTCCGGTCAATGCGACTCATCCTTTTTAGCCACATTTCATACCACTCCCCGCAGCAAAGTTCCGGCCCATCGATACCAGCAAAATTCCGCCTTATCAAAAGACATTGCCAACACCCATCGCTCCGTATGATGCGGCCGCAGTGGACCAGTTATTAAATGACAGGTTTAGGAGAGTTGCCTGGCTTATTCCTGTGCGCGGCAGCTTGCCGTGGGATGGTGCCTCCACGGCGGTAATTTTGGAGGGAACACAGGCGGCCTCGCGCTCTCCAAGTCCATGCCTGCAAGTGCCTGCGGCTCAGCCCCGTGCGATAACGTGGACTCCAGACTCTTTACAGCACCTTTGGAGCTTTCTCGGATCAATCCAACAAGCCAAACATTTAGGACCGCTGTCGTTATCTTTCCATGCCCCTTCCGTGGATGCAAGGGATAGCATTTCTGAGCCCGTTTGCGAAAGTAACCACCCCTATTACCATCAGCTCCCCTCGAAGCATACT
The DNA here is from genome assembly GCA_015039435.1 of Imleria badia. NCBI lineage: Eukaryota > Fungi > Basidiomycota > Agaricomycetes > Boletales > Boletaceae > Imleria > Imleria badia. The sequence continues at coordinate 270,976 of MU130755.1, read as the reverse complement.
GCGGGGTCCCCAGATGATTTCGCGACCGACATCTGCAGGGCCCTCCTAGACAGTATAGATCACATCAAAGTTTTTCACGAAATACCATACTCCTTATCTCTGCGCAACATCCTAGATGCGTATCAATACGAGCTGGTTAGTGGAGAAGTTCCAGGCCGATCAGGTGCCAACGATCGCAAGATTCGCATACTCAAGGGTGCCCGTTTGGTCCTAGTGGACGAGTTCAAGGCCGCCTTTTTGATGTAATTGTACTGCATCAAGGCAGAAGCGTTTTGTGGTTCCTCAGTCGCTGACTGGGATTCTCCAGCGCGCTGGAAGTGGCGTCGGTTCTACCCCTATGGATGACGCACGGGTTCTGGTGGTCGCGTCAAGGGCGGCTGTCCGTCTTCTTCACCTGACGTGGAGCAGCGATAAGAAACAGCCATCAGGCTGGCGATCAGATCTTGTCCATCTCAGGAACGCCGATGGCCATTTTCAGTATCTTGCAGCATTATCTCGACATGCTCCCCTCCGGTGATTGGGAGCGGATCGTTCTGCATCCATAGCAAGTACAAAGACAGAGACGTTGCCGAGGGAACAAGCAGGTTTGTACACGAATCGTTGTTCTTGTCCACGTCACTGAGGCGCGAGTGAAACTTTTCCAGTTCATTCAATGTGAGCAAGTGTCAAGGGCTCGATCACTGCGACCCTTGAATGTTTTTTTATTAAATAAACAGCGTATTCCATCATTCATGTGGATCAGGTCGCTCTCCAGGCACCTAGCAGGTCAACTGAATGTGAAATAATGTTCAGTGAACGCCTGTGACCTACTGTATTCAAACTTCGTTGAATAGGCCCAGGCCGGATTCTCACCATCTTTCCGCCCTGTGTGCCCTGGATGAGGTGACCTGTCACTGTGTCAGCGCCTCAAACTTGCATTGTGTCATTCTCGGAGTTGACAAGCAAGTTTTATTGTCCATGCACGACGGCGATTAAATCCAAACAGCGGGGATTCGCATGATGCGAGTGGCGGACCACTGCCTGTTTGCCGCGGTAATATTGGCCTCGGTGGGAGACCGTCACCTAAGAATGGAACCTAACCTTGGCTCGGGCATACACTCTTACAAGGTACGCTCTCTGTTGTCACTAGCAACAAGACGAATTCTGAACTGGATCCCCGTCCGAAGTCCTATGTACGCCCCTGCTCAGCTGAGGGCGTCCAGGAATAGTTATGGATTTCGGAACAGACAGGGCAGAAATGAAGCCAGAATCGAGTTGAGTGAGCGGCAGGACGAACTGGGATGCGTCTCGTGTTGTAGCGGTCGCGTCCATAAACTGACCGAACGCCTTTGCCCGAATGAAGTTCACTTCCGGATGTGCACGTGTTGAAGAAGGGTTACGTATGAGTCTAACACGCTGCAAGGACTAACCCGTTCTGGGCTCGGGGACTCGATCGCTGACTCGAATCGCGCACTTTACCATCCCTACATCATTTCGACATAGCAACGGTCGGTCGCTTTCCACTTGCCATCCCGCGTACGGAATGAACGCCCCAAACTGGGGTGAGTTTATGTCAAAATCCTCATTTGAATACTCATGCAAAGATCCATCTGGTTTTCTCAGGCCGAATTGTGCGGGCTGTGGTGATACGAATAGGTTCCTTCGGACTCGAGCTGTTGGGTCCAATCCTGTGAAGTTGATAGGTGGCCGCCAGGTCACGCTACGAGCACGAATAAGCAGCTGCTGCGTGCCCTTGGCACCCATCCATTTCGGGGCGGGTTCGCGCCACAGTCCAGATGATACCATGAGGTGGCCACGATGCCGCTTTCTTCCATCCACCTAAGCTCACAGGACACCCATCCGCAAATCAGTCTGTATATAAGCTCGCTAGTCATTCGCCTCCTACGGTCCATCACGGCTACCATATATCCTGTCCATCACTCTCGTTCGTCTTCTACCGTATCCTCGCCTCGCCTCTCTCTCTCTTATGCATAATCCCGCGACCGCGTTCTTCACTGCAGAAGATAAGCAGCGCCACCCTTACCTCTCATCTGTTCTCGAGCCCAGCACGCAGAAGGTGATCGCCACCGCTGCGGTCCGAGTGTATTATGCGCCGTTCATCAACGCACAGCTCAATTGGTCCTATTCGAACCTCAGAGGCATCCTCGTCTTCGGACGTGATCGCGAAGCGGCTGTTCCGCCTCCAGACCGTGGTATAGGCACACACGGTCTCCGGTTGAAGGAAAAGTACTGGTTCCGCCTCGTCGATATCAAGACAGACAGAGTCGTCTGGATGTTCTCCGTCCCAGAGGTGTTCGAGTACAACAAGGACAAGCCCTTTTTCCACTACTTTTCCGGAACGGTATGTTCGTGCTTGCTATACAACGCGCGCGTGCGTGCAAAGGCTTGGTGTTGACCTTGACGCGCACACTCGCGTACCCAGACTCGGATGTTTGGTTTCTGTTTCGACGAGGACGGCGAGGCGGGTATCTTTTTCAAAAAAGTCGTTGACCGAACGCGACGTCATTGTGCGTCTTCACGGGAACGTGTTTCCCACGGACGGAACGGCTGACCGTGACCCTCCCCCATCCATATACAGCCGTCTTTCGGCCATTTTACTCCAACTCGGCGAAAAAGGAAAGGCCCAAGACGCCGTTGTTGCCTACCAAGCCCGTCAAGGCGAACATCATCTCTAGCCCCGCCCCGCACTCGTTCGTGCATGTCTCCCACGTTGGCGTCAACACCAAGGGCATCATCGAGTCGTCCAAGAACATCGAACCCGCGTGGGGTGCCCTGATTGCTGATCTACAGGGCTATGGGATCTCGCCCGAAGTCATGGGTAACAATATGGGGTTCATAAAGGAGTTGGTCACCGGCGTTCCTGCCGAATCGCCATCGCCATGTGCGTGGTCTCTCTCAGTGTGATAGCAGGGTCTTGACGTTTTCAAGCGACAGCGTCTCCTATACCATCATCACCCAGCCCAGTCAGTCCGCCTCCGGAACCCAAGCGCAAGATCCGTCGCAAAGTTTTGATTCTCTGAAATGTTTAAATTTACCCTCGCTGCTGTCAAAGTGTTTGATCTCAGAGTTGAGTTTTTTGATTCAAAAATATACCCCATTCCTATATTGCGATATAGTATGATATGGATAGCATTACTTGTAACCCGAATGGTTTCTCGGACGTTATAGCACTGAAGTCGTAGTTAAATCAAAGGACCATATGGTAACTCTATATCATGAGCGGTGTGTGGTGCGAGTCAGATCAGCTGCGCGGGTTATCTCTAGTCGCATCGGTATGTGTGCGGACCCTTCACGTGCATGGATCGCATTATATGATACGTCGTCCAGAGGCATTAGAAACGGGTTAGGTCTCGGCCAAAGATCCCTATCGGTAACGAGAAGATGATGAGTCACGATCGCTCCGGGAGCGGCGGAAATGTAAACACGCACAGTTCAAGAACCTGTAAAGGGCAAAAGGAACAGGGTGAGATCCGATGGCCGGGCAAGGCAAACACCGAGAGACTCACCAATATGTCGGCACTAGAATTCTGACGAAAGGTTAAAGGGGTTAACGGACAGCCGTTTGGAGATATCGTCCACGCACTTGTTCCGAACGCTGAGCGTCATGGTAAAGTATGCGGACCGCCATAGGAGCCACGCCAGTCGGCCTGACTCCTTCGCTTTTATACCGGTCTCGGCGGTGGAGCGATCATAGATGGCTTTCCTGTAGCGGTCATGAAAAGGGTTATTAGGAGAGGGTCCGGTAACTTGATAACGACGCACCAGTCACCAAGATACGCCAGGCTGCCTTGGTTATGAAATTCAAACGGTTTGGTATGCTCTTGATCTTTGACGATTTTGTTCAGCTTCTTTACCATATACTTGGCCTTCTGATTGGCCACTAGTCGTGTGTGAATCAGTAAGACTAAAACCCTTAACCCATGGGCGGGTGATTGGGCAAGGGTGCCGACCTTGAGCTGTCGCAGGAAGCACTGCCGTCTTGATAATTGCGGCATCCCCGATGGCCCATACATCCGGATCAATCTGTCCGTCTTCCGTGATGACATTCAAGTTATCGTCGGTCAGGAGACTTTTCACGCGCGAGATCAGTCTGGAACACATCGTGGACGTAACCCGACACTCGTACCTCTGCGATCTCTCGTGTTTCGCAATGTAATCGATCGACTGGATGAGGGGGTTGGGTGCTAACCCCGTGCTCCAAACAAGGAGACCAAATGGGACTTCGGAGCCTCGTGAGTTGTACAGGAATATCAATAGGGACTGATACGGAACCTTCTCCCTGTTCCTTCACGAACATCTTATCCTATCGCAAGTGCGTAAGCGGAAGGCTCCATATAAGTCAAGGGGCGCTCTGACCTCCTCAACACGTTCGACGTGATGTCTTGTTTTGATACTGATACCATCTCTGCGGAATTTCTCCTCGGCGTAGCTATCATACCAAACTCAGGATCAGTCCATTCCACGAGAATATTGTGCACAGCCCACGTTGCAAGTGACCTGTCAAAGTTTCCAAGAATGTTTGGTGCCACGTCGTACAGTGTGATTTTGGCCAGCCGAGCAAGTGAGGGGTAGTATCGTTCTACTTCGGTGTGAAGGAGATCATGTAGCTCGGCTGCAAATTCGACGCCAGTGGGACCACCGCCTAGAACGATTGTCACGTGTTGGAAGCCCTTTTCAAGTTGAAGTAATAAGATGATCGTACTTACCCACGATGCAAAAGTTGAGCAGGTTTCGCCGTTGAATATCCGAGAGAATCGGTTGGTTGGCTTGCTCAAAACCTACGAGACATTGAGGGGTGCTGCATTGAGGAAATCCACATGCACATACAATCGAGGATACGCGTCCTGATCGCCCGGGCGTCCCGGACATCTTTTAGAAAATGTGCATGTTCCTTGACTCCCGGAACATTGAAAGCTGTGGTGACAATAAGTGACGCTTGTAAAGTTGACATGAGTCACCCACTCTGGGAATATGCCCCAACAGCAATGACAAGTTTGTCATATCGCACTGTAAAAGGAGTTCCGGTCCCGGGAAACAGTGTCTTGGCAGTGGAACCCTCGACTAACTGTACAGAGGACTTTTCAGATGACAGAGGGGCTGTAGCGGGCATCTAAGGATCGATCTTGTGAGTATTGTCTGCTGGGGGATTGCATGTGGACCGCGCACGCACGCATGTCAGGACTTTCTGCTTGAAGTCTAGACAGGGGTTAATTCATTAGACTGCGTCCAAAGACGGTGACTCGCCAATGGCATCACACCAAGCCTGGTAGGCAGTCTAAGCGGATTAAAGAAATATTAATTGTACGAGCAAGACATGATGAAGCGTGAACCCTACCACTTGCGGAGAGTATCTTCTGACCTGTCAAGGGAAAGACGATCGGTGTTCCGATCAGAATACCAGCGAGGACCGGAACACTCACTGGTTCGACAGCGCAACGGAACTCGAGTGTTCCAACGGCACAACTCGCTAGTAATGGTGTGAAATTGAAGGTATTGGTGGGGGAAATGATCGTGACGTCTTCACGGGAGATGTGAGTTCGAATATGGGTAGGGTGACAGTAAGTTTGCGCACTCCACCGTTTCTTATCGATTCCCCTCAGAACCTCGTATCCGCCCCATCCGGAGCCGAGAATGACGAGACGTTGTTTACACCTCGAGGCCGAGGAGGTGAACGTGCGCACGCTCGATATGCCATGGGTCGGGTACGACGTGAATCGAACACCGGACCGTAGCAGGCTCATCGAAAAGGAGAAAAAGAGGGGAGAAAATTTTATACGCTACTGTGAGTCTGCAAGGTATAAAGCAAGGGTGGTGCTATCCGACTAGCAAGGATCGGGTTATCTCGGAAGGTCGGCTACTCTTTGCCAATGCGGCGGTGACGTCACGCGACGCGGCTGTGGTTGACGACGACGACGACAACGACGGTGGCCGTACTACAACGCCTCGCTCCGAGTCTCAAGCACTACATCCCAAGATTCAGCTTCATTCCAAACATCTCCATCCAAAGCTATCCCCTTCTCATCTACCATGCCTGCTTCCCACAGTCGGTCGGTGTGGTAGTCTCACACTGGCGCTACACGATGTACAACACTGGTCATTTCCACAGCACCACACACGAGGTATTGTGCATCGCCGCTGGTCGCGCTAACCTATGCTTCGGCGGGTAAGATAACCCGGGGAGGATCGTCACGGAAATCAAAAAGGGAGACGTCATCATCACGCCAGCTGGTGTCACACATAGGTTGTTGGAAGATCTAGCAGGGGGTTTTCTGATGGTGGGGAGTTATCCGAAGGGCACTGGCAAGAGCTGGGTCATGTGTTACGGAAGGGAAATCAACAGGATAAAGGACTTGGGATGGTTCAACAAAGACCCTATCTACGGCAACGAAGGGCCAGTTCTCGTCCTTTGATCGCAGCTACACAGTCAGTCGAGTGGGACAGTAGTGTGCTTACATAATGACCCAACAAACTAGTATTAGCACTGACACGCACCTTGCATCAAAGCCATGTCTGCCCAAGAGCCATCATCGACGTCGATATCACAAACCGAGGATGACAGGCAAGTCATCTCGGACGCAGAGCAGCCACAATCTTTGCTTCCGGAAAACGGAGACGACAATTCGACGGAGACTATGACGATGGAGGAACGTAAAGCAAAGTTGGAGCAACTTCGGGCTAGGATGGTGAACCTCTTGCTTATTGCATTCAGTATGACGTTCATTGTTCCTTCCTTCACTAGCGGATGTCCACGAGAGAAAACAGGCAATCACTCGTCGAGGAGTCTGCAAAGGCCAAAATCACAGCTCGGGACGCCGCACGGCTTGAACGACAAAAGAAATTGGCAGAGATGTTGCGGACACAAGCAGAGGCTGAGGAAAATGGGGAGGATGTCGAACGCTCAAAGAACTGGGAGTGGACGATAGAGGACAACGAAAATTGGGAGAAGAAGTTGGCGCGGAAAGCTCGGAGAGCAGACTACGAGTTTCATGGTGCGTCTTTAACCCCTTCCTATATTCATGCTGACTGACTTGGGACCGAAGATGACGCACACGCTGCACGGAGACGGTATAAGAAAGATCTTGACCTACTCAAGCCTGACCTGGAGGCCTACAATCGACAAAAAGAGCAAGCTTTGGGTTTGGTTGCTGGCACGCTTTCAAAATCTAGGAGCCCAACGCCGTCAGCTGGATCATCTGCTCTGATTTCCGTTTCTGGGAGCCAGGTTTGCCACCATTCGACATTTAACTTGCGAGGTGAGCTGACAGTCAGGCTTCGAAGATGGTCCCAACAACCGAGCAATGGATGGCCGTGGACAACTTCTATAGAGATGCCAACACATTAATCTATGCGGATAACAAGCCTACTGAAGACGCCATTGACCGGGTCGTTGGTAAAATTAACCGAGAGCAAGTGGATGTTTGTCTGCACTTGATTTCGACTCAACCCCGCTCTCTACAGCATCGACAAGAAGGCGAAATTCTCGCGCAAGAGACACAACGAGGACGAGGGCGATATCACATACATCAATGAACGAAATCGGGTGTTCAACAAAAAGGTACATTCATTCTCTTTTCTAGTCTGCTACACCCATTTTATGCTCGTTCTAGATTGCGAGATATTACGACAAATACACTGCTGAGATTCGGGCGAGCTTTGAGCGTGGAACTGCACTGTAGCTTCTATACCTTGGCATCATACTGGACTCTTATTCAAACTGTACTATGTCGTGTTATGAAATTACAGTAGACAGCTGGTCAAACGGAACGAGTGTACAAGCAATGAAAAAAAAAACTACTTGAGTGAACAGTTGGTTCAGTCAAACTTTCTCGATCTCAGCAGCAAATCCTTCTTCCCAAAGGCGGTCCGGACCGTATAAACTGCGGATGAGCGGCGGCGGCTGTGATAGGGTCAATATGATATGTGAGTTGGATGCTCGATGGAGTTGGGAAATGAGTCAAATGCATGGATCAGAATTGCAGAAGTACAAAATCAGCAGCTGAACACGCAGTTCATAAGACTGTTGAGCTTGAATGTGATATTTTGTTCATCAAATGGCGTGAAAATGACTCAAAAGAAAGTGGACGACGTTTTACTCACTGGTTGGATCAACCTGCATGTTGTGGTATGAGGCAAGTCATTGAGTTACCGTGCCGCACTGCATTTGGCAATTTCAGACTCCGCGCTATCTGCACCCGTTGCACCCGTACATTAATGTACAGCAATACCGCACCAGTACTGCGTAACCCGTAATCCGGTCCACTGTAAGCCCCGGGCATCTCCACTGCACACTGACTCTGAGTCCCGAAGGCGTCCTTGGCTGGCTTGTCAGCATATGAAAAGTGAAGTCGTGCATGGCGGTAGTTGGCTAACTCATACCACAGGTCATGTACTTACCGGCAACAGGGAATCAGGCTATGATGGCCACGTAAAATGCCGGAAACGCACAGGCGGGTGTGGTTTCGTAAGGATTTCATAACGGCGTTTCCCATCAATCACAGATATACATAAACCCCAGACCTCAGGATGGCAACTAGCCCTATTCCCCTCGTGTCTTTTACCTCCTGCTAACCATGTCCCTTCCCGGCTTCTCATCACCGAGCTACGAGAGACTGATTGACGAGTCAGCGCCTCAGGTCAGGCCTGGTGATTTCGTGTACAATCAAGGTCTCGACCATGTCAAGCGCCAGCTCGGAAAGCAACATATCTTGATGTAATAGGTTACTTACGGTCTTTCGAGTTATGACGCTGACCATCCCCGAACAGGATTGCAGTAGGTTGTTTTTCCGTGCCAGCCTGGCGATGTAGCTGAGAAAGTTACAAGCTTACTGGCAGTGTTGGGACGGGTCTCTTCCTCGGCCTCGGGCAAATCCTCACGTATACAGGTCCTTTGGGTTCACTCCTAGTTTATTCTCTTGTGTCAACTGTCGTCTACGCGTGCGCTCTGCCTACTTTTCCTTTGGGTCTTTTTACATATGTTGATCTAGTACGATATTATCTCTCGGGGAGATGACAGCCTATGCGCCCGTATCTGGGTCGTTATTACTCTACGGTAAGTGGAGTCTCGGACATCAAATGCAGAACGTTGAGCCAAGGTATGCAGTTGCAAGATGGCTAGATCCTGCCCTCGGTTTTGCTGTGAGTATGGTATCGTATACCTGAGGCCTCACCGATATTTACTCAATCGCAGCTCGGATGGGTTCGTGTGGAAGTTTGTCCTACATCATGTCTTGCTCACCTTTGTATGCTGTGCAGAACTATTTCTATGTGAGTCTAACAACCGTTTTATTGCCGCTCCGCCAAATGCTACTTCCAGGCTTCTTGGATAGCCACACCGCTTGAGATCACTGCATTTTCTGCAATGATCACATTTTGGGATTCCAACGTGAGCCATCCATTCACAACTCAGTGCACCAGCCGTGAGCCTCATGGATGAATCAGCCGGACCACACTGCAATCTACATCGCGGTAATCATCGTCCTCCTCCTTCTGCTCAACCTATTTGGTGTCAGGTCAGTTTTCGGTTCCCTTGCCGATGTGACGCTGTCCTCACTTTATCTACTAGATGGTTCGGAAATTGTAAGTTGAATTAAAAAATGTCCTGTGCTATCCTGCTCAATGTTTTTAGCGGAAATTGTCTTCGCGTCACTGAAAAGTAAGTGTCGTACGAATTCTAGAATGCTGTTGATTACAACAATTCTGTAGTTATGCTTGTGATCGGTCTGGTAGGTCACTGATCTAGTTTTTTTGTATCTTCCTCTATTCATCCAAGTGAAAGATAATTGGAGGGCTCGTGATCAGCCTTGGAGGAGGACCTGATCACCAAGTGTGAGTCTTTCTACTTATTGTTTGGGTATTACTCATCTCGCACCTTCAGGATTGGCTTCAAGGCACGTCGGTCAGGGCTTTCTCCATATGTTTATTAACGATCTGGACAGTATTGGCAAAATCCGGGACCAATGGTTTCCAGTAAGTTAGTTCACACGTTTGTGGTAATGTCCATTTATTCCAAATAGTTCTGGAACCTGGTGCTACGGGTCGATTTCTCGGTCTTCTTGTTTCCATGTCTCCCGCTGCATTTTCTCTCACCGGCTTCGAATTAATCGCAATGTGTGTCGCTCAGCTGCCCTTTGTTTACCCGGATCTTACATTCCACGCACAGCACCGCCGCCGAGGTGAAACAACCCAGGACAAACATTATCAAGGCAATGAAGACGGTGATATTCAGACTGGTGATATTTTTCGTGAGGAACATCCTCTCGCCCATTGCTGCCTTGATTGATCCTTGTTATCTCAAGATTGGCTCTGTGATAGTGGTTGGAATGCTCGTTCCATCTAATGATCCATCCTTATTCCAGTAACTGGTTCTCTTCTACACACGCCTGACGTCTGTTTGACAATCTTTTCTAGACCTGGGGAGACTGCTGGGCAATCACCCTTTGTGATTGCTTTTCAAAGGGCAGGAGTCAAAGGTCTGAAACTCTCTCGGCATCAGGTATTATTTGGCCGCTCATAAATTGCTTTTCCACACAGTTCTCCCTTCGATTGTCAACGCTGTATTGCTTACAGCTGCTTTCTCTGCGGCAAACACGTTCATATTCACTGCATCCCGAATCTTATATGGGCTCGCAGTGCAGAACAAGGCACCAAAGATTTTCGCAACCTCCACCAAGGATGGTCTACCATGGGTTGCAGTTACTGCTGCGGTATGTATCATTTCTGACAGGTGTATGCTGCTTGATTGATCGATCATTTCGAATAGTGGTTCCTCTCGTTTTTGGCGTTCTTGAACGTGGCTGCATCATCAGCAACAGTCTTCAAGTATGCCATATCTTCCTCATAGAAGTGTCCTGACTGACGTTGGTGTCCAGCTGGCTTCTTAGCCTAGGTGAGCACTGCACTAACTATGCTCCAAAAATACATCGGCGACTGACCCATTCGTGAAGCAACAATGTGTGCATTTATCGGGTGAGGTGTATTTGGCTCCTTGGTTCTATCGATTATTGATGTTTTAATATCATAGTTGGCTAACCATCAACGTGACGTACCTGCGTTACTGTAAGTCGCCAACTTGAAACCCCTGCAAGGCAGCTCATCGTAACAAATGCACATGCAGATTATGGCCTGAGGCGACAAGGGATCGTTCCTCGTGGCATCTACAGGTCACCATTGCAGCCCTATGCCGCCATGTGGGGAATTATCTGGTACGTCGTATGCTGTCCATCTAATAGCTGATTTATGAACAACGTTCACAGGGTCTCATTCTTCATCCTCATGAGTGGTATATCCGTGTTCTGGGAGTGGAGCGCCTCCAAGTTTTTGGCTGCCTGTAAGTCTGGGCCTTCCGGCCAGCTGGAATCCGTTGCTCAATCGTTTCTACAAGACATCAATCTACCCGTATTTTTCTTGCTCTTCCTAGGCTACAAGTTGTGGTTCAAAACGAGTATGGTAAGTATCATCCATGAGGCTAGCGATGGGCACTCGTTGATGCGTTCGTTTCTACGCAGCGTCCCCTCGCTGAACTGGACTTTGTTTCGGTACGTGACCGTTTCTCATCCCACACGTTGTTTTTCGACTGAGCTGACCTGCAGAACATACCCTCTCTTGAGGAAACCGAGGACGAAGCATTACTGATGCAGAAACTGTCGTTTACGGAGAGGCTGAAAGATATGATCTGATGCGCTGGTTTTGTTTGTTTGTTTTCTTGCGATGCCCTTTCCGGTTTCTAACCTGGACACGCCGAATCATCTATGATCACGACACCTCTGAACGGACAACCTTATTTAAACTGTCCTGCCCTACAATTTTTACTTTCAAAACCTGTCCCCTACGAGTCCAGGAATAGTCAACTATTCCATATAACGTATCCCTAAATCACAAGTTCCAGGACTTCGTCGAGTCGTTAGGGATATGTTGGCTATAAGCTCTTCCTCACGATACGCTAGTTCCATTCCTTTTCCGCAGCTCATGGACGTGGCAGACTTACTTATTGCCAGTGTAGTACTGTTGAGGGTCCTTGGACCGGTACTACCTCTGCTTGATTTCGAACTTGATAAACGCTCTAGACGACGCGTTCGGTTCGCGTCAAAAGTTTGTCCTGGATGCAAATCAGGGACGATCAGTTCACTCTGAGACCACCATCATTGAAAAGTGCGGGACCCACAAGTACAAGATTGAGACACTCAACGTCACGGTGGCACTGGGCCATTGGCACCTGAAGTTCTGAACGACGTCTTCCAACCCCATAATTTTGAT
>MU130755.1:233006-254546 GCA_015039435.1 Imleria badia | reverse complement strand
GTATTATCTCTGTCCGGTTTTTGATCCGTTTATCATTTCGAATAGTGGCTCTTTTCGTTTTTGGCGTTCATGAACGTGGCTGCGTCATCAGCAACAGTCTTCAAGTATGAGGTGTCCTCTTCCTAGAAGTGTTGTGACTGACGTTGGTATCCAGCTGGTTTGTAAGCTTAGGTGAGGATTTCGCAAAGTATGCTCCGAGGACACATCGATAACTTACCTGTGGGAAGTGACAATGTGTGGGTTCATTGGGTGAGGTGTATTGGGTGTTTGGTTCCACCAATTGCTCATGTTCTCATTTGACAGCTGGGTGACCATCAACACGACGTACCTGCGTTACTGTAAGTCGCCAAACCTTGCAACGAAACGCGTTATAGTTATGACAAACGCGCATGCAGACTATGGCCTGAGACGACAAGGGATCGTTACTCGTAGTATCTACAGGTCACCTTTGCAGCCCTATGCTGCCATATGGGCGATTTTCTGGTACGTCGCATGCCATCCATCCAATAGGTGATTTATGGGCAACGTTTGCAGGGTCTCGTTCTACATCCTTGTAAGCGGTATATCTATATTCTGGGATTGGAACACCTCCAAGTTCGTGGCTGCCTGTAAGTTTGAGCCTTACGACTCGCTCGGATTTGTTGTTCAAACGCAACCGTTCTTTACAAGACATAAATCTGCCCATATTTTTCTTCCTCTTCCTCGGCTACAAGTTGTGGTACAAAACGAAGATAGTAAGCATCACCCATGGGTGGTGGTCGATCTCCTTGACCCTCGTTGATGTGCTTCTTTCTCGTAGCTTCCCCTCGCTGAACTAGACTTTGTTTCGGTACGCTGTTGATTTCGCTTGTTGTTCTCGTACTAATCTGATCCCCAGAACATCCCCACTCTCGAGGAAACTGGGGACGATGGATTACTGTTGGAGAAGCGGTCGTTTGCAAAGACGCTGAGAGAGATGATCGGATGATCTGGATTATTATTTTTCTCTTGCGATGACCTTTCTCGTGTCTAACCTAGATACGTCGATTTATGACCGTGACCCCTACACGCAGACGACATTAAACCCCCCCAAACTCTCTTGTCCGTTGTCTACTATCTCCAATCCTGGCAGGCGGACTGTATTCAACTACCAGTGCTATTAAGTTGAGGTGATAATCGTCAACAGGCTCGTGTGCTGCTCGGACATCCACGATGCCTCTCACTGGCTACGTACTCTAAATGAGTACAACTCGAGTCCTCAGGCGACTCGGACAAACCGCCCCAACGTTGGCACGGAACGCTCTCTTGTCCAGATAGAAACAGTGCGACCTCCAAGGAGAGCGCGAGGCCCGCAAGCACAGGATTGAGGCACCTGGCAACACTGATTCAGATAGCGCATCATCTTCGGCTCATCCGCTGTATTGTGGGCGATCCCGCAGACAACGCGGATGGGGCAGTCTTGGACATTGGACCACTGGCAGTCTCCCCTTCTTGTCGATCGTCACCAGTCAACCCATTATTCCTGGCAGCACCACCCACCAATGCAAAGAACCAGCCCAGATACGACTTTTATCCCTTCTGTTCACCATGCCGTCAAGGCCGGTTTCTCTTGCTTGACAGGGTCATAGACTCATCTGGAAAAACGTCGCTCAGCTCAAAGCCTACGCGCAAGCCCGAGGTTGATTCAGACCTCGAAGCAGAACTCAAGGCGCAAGAAGATTCAAGAACCTGCACATCACACGGTGCCAGCATCCATTATGGCTGGAAAGGATGGTATTTCAGCTTGCCTATCATTCTGACCCTTGCATGACGCTCTCCAGTATGTCCCTCCCAACATGCCTCCCCCCGATCAAGAATGCGATCTCGGATACAGCTTCAAAAACCAATCCCCACTGGCCGCAGACACCTCTAACGAGCAGCCGGAAGATCTACCAGAGCTCACCATCCCTCGAGCGCTTCTCCCACTTGCCACTTCAGGACCATCCCATCCTTTGCCTTTTTATACAGAGCAATCGCGATGTGGTCGTTCCAGGTACATCTCACGCTCTCCCTTCTAGGCAGATAGGGTTAGACCTGAAAACTATGTGAACCAATGTCTGCTTCCGCAAATGCTGTGACAAACAGAGCCACGGTGATGGAGTGGCGTTAACTGGGTAATGGCCTCTTTACAGTACCAGCAGGCATCACTGCTTACGTCAGGATTGATCCTCATCACCATCGCGACTCTGCAGTATGATCGCGTGGTCTGAAGGGTCTGCAATTGGAGATATTGGGAGGCAAAGAAGGCAATGTCAATGAAACATGCTCATGCCGCCTAATCTCCATCTTCCGTCGCCACAATTACACGACTCCAAGAGTCAGGCGCTATGTAGTGGGTAATCTGAATCAAGCTCGAAAGCAGCAGGAGTCATGGTCATCCCAGAGTTGTACGTTTCCAGCGCTTAGGGCTCAAAAAGCGAATAAAAATGAAAATAAAAAAAGAAGAAATTGTTGTTGATGAGTCTATTGGATGTGGGCACCACAGCCTGAGGCGCATCATTCGGGTTCAGGTTGACAGTTATTCTTTTGATCATCTATCATGTCCTGTTATTGTCAGTTTCCAAGCAGGGATTAGAACGATGCCGGAGCTGGCACTCTCGAAGTACAAGGAACGAGCTGAAAATTATGTATGCTTCCAGTAACTCAGTCGACATCGTGATCATCGAGTTTGTTCATCTTATTCGCTACCTTGTCACTGGTCAGCACACTATCCTCAATATATTAAATTGCGCCACTCGGGCTCCCACTGCCAGGCAGTGCGGCAAATCGCGATAGGTGCGAAGTTCGGACGCTGTCTCGGGAACAACAAGTCATTCCTCAAATAATGAAAAAGACAGTCATTGATAAGACCCATCTGGACATGTTGAGTAACTCAATGTGGTCCGCTCATTGCATAGCCTTTCATGGTATCCACATTCAAGTCGGCGGTGAGTTTACATAGTATTTGTAGCATGATCAGCTGAGTCGGTAGCGTACTAAAATGAGAATTCGAAGCGCACGGGCACAGCCCGAGGTACATAAGTATGGTTTTATGACGGTATTTCCATCAAACGCAGATATAAATCCCTCAAACTTTAGAATGGGCTTACGACACGTCTTATTTTCCCCGCATCTTTGACCTCTCGATCACTTGACCAGTGGAATCTCATTGCCCACTACACGCCGAAAGTATGGCACCTGGAGATTTCGTGTACAATCAGAGTCTCGACCATGTCAAACGTCAGCTCGGAAAACAGCACATCCAGATGTAATGGGTTATTTACACATTCTCGAGTTACTACGCTGACCGTCACCTCAATAGGATTGCAGTAGGTTGTTCTCTTGCCAGTGTGGTGGTGTTGGCTGAGTGGATCACAAGCTTGCTGGCATTATCGGCACGGGGCTCTTCCTCGGCCTCGGACAAATCCTTGGCCTTACAGGTCCTTTGGGTGCGCTCCTAATTTATATTCATGTGTCAACTGTTGTCTATGCGTGCGTTCTGCCTACTTCTCCGTCGTTTCCTTGCATAACTTGATTTAGTACGATATCATCTGTTGGAGAGATGACAGCTTATATGCCCATATCTGGATCATTGTTCATCTATGGTAAGTTGAATCCCTGGGGTTAAATGCAGAATGTTCAGCCAAGACATGCAGCTGCAAGATGGGTAGATCCTGCCATCAGTTTTGCGGTGAGTGTAGCATGAGCTACACGATGGTCTCATTGATATTCACACGTCGGTAGCTCGGATGGGTTCGTGTGTAAGCTCATTCGTTCTTTCTCCTGCTCACCGTATGCCGTCAGAACTACTTCTATGTGAGTCTAGCAACCATTTTATTACTTCTGTGCTAAGTACTACTCCAGTATGTTGGAACTGCGATAGCGCTTGAGATCACTGCGTTTTCTGCAATGATTACATTTTGGGATACCAACGTGAGCCCTCCATTCGCAAATCAGTGCACCACTCGTGAGTCTCACGATGAATCAGCCGGACCACACTGCAATCTACATTGCGGTAATTATCGTGGCACTCCTCCTGCTTAACCTATTCGGTGTTCGGTCGGTTTCGAGTCCCATTTGCGATGAGCTGCTAACCTCACTTCATCCACTAGATGGTTTGGAAATTGTGAGTCAGATTCAGATGTTCTGTTCGATCCTGCTCACTATCTATAGCGGAAATTTTCTTCGCGGCACTGAAAAGTAAGTGTCGTGCGAATTCCAGAATATTGTTGCTGATGAACTATCATTGTAGTTATGCTCGTGGTTGGTCTGGTAAGTCGCAGACCTTGTTTTTCATCCTCTTGTTCATCCAAGTGAAAGATAATTGGAGGGCTTGTGATCAGCCTTGGAGGAGGACCCGATCACCAAGTGTGAGTCTGCATGTCTATTGTCTGAATATTATTCATCTTGCACCTTCAGGATTGGCTTCAAGGCACGTCGCTCGGAGTTTTATCCAGGAGTTTACTAACGACCTGGACAGTATTGGCAGAATCCGGGACCTATGGTTTCTAGTAAGTTAGTTCACTCATTCGTGGTACCTGCTAACGAGGTTGTGCAATAGTACTAGAACCAGGTGCTACGGGTCGATTTCTCGGTTTGCTTGTTGCCATCACGCCCGCCGCATTCTCCCTCAGCGGTATCGAATTAATAGCAATGTGAGTTGCTCAGCTGCCCTTTGTTTGACTTCGTCTTACATTCCACGCACAGCACGGCCGCTGAGGTACAACAGCCCAGGACAAACATTATCAAGGCCATGAAGACAGTGATATTCAGATTAGTATTATTTTTCGTGAGTAACATTCTCTCACCTGTTGCTGCGTTGATTGAGGTTTGGTGTATCAAGATTGCCTCGGTGATAGTGGTTGGAATGGTCGTTCCATCTAACGATCCAGCCTTATTCCGGTAACAGGTTGCTTACCGCGTCTGACTTCCGTTTGACGATCTTTTTAGTCCCGGGGTGACTGCTGGGCAATCTCCCTTTGTGATTGCTTTTCAAAGGGCAGGGGTCAAAGGTCTGAGATTCTTCGGACATCAGCCATGAATCGGTCGCTCATACATTCTTCCGTGCAGTCCTCCCTTCGATAGTCAATGCTGTGTTGATTACATCTGCTTTCTCTGCGGCAAACACGTTCATTTTCTCTGGATCCCGCATCTTATATGGGCTGGCAGTGCAGAACAAGGCGCCGAGGATCTTCACAACTTGCACCAGGAATGGTCTACCGTGGGTTGCAGTTCTTGCTGCGGTATGTATTATCTCTGTCCGGTTTTTGATCCGTTTATCATTTCGAATAGTGGCTCTTTTCGTTTTTGGCGTTCATGAACGTGGCTGCGTCATCAGCAACGGTCTTCAAGTATGGTGTACCTTCTTCTCCATATAAGTGTTGCGACTGACGTTACGTTGGTGTCCAGCTGGTTTGTTAGTTTAGGTGAGCACTGCACAATCAACTATGCTCCAAGGACTCATCGGTAACTGACCCATTCGTCAAGCAACAATGTGTGGATTCATTGGGTGAGGTGTATTCAGCACCTTGGTTCCGCAGATTATTGATGTTTTAATATCGCAGTTGGGTAACCCTCAACACGACGTATCTGCGTTACTGTAAGTCGCCAACTTGAAACCCTTGCAACGAAGTGTATTGTAACAAACGCGCATGCAGATTATGGCCTGAGACGACAAGGGATCGTTCCTCGTGGCATCTACAGGTCACCGTTGCAGCCCTACGCTGCTATGTGGGCCATTTTCTGGTACGCCGTACGCCGTTCATCCGATGGCTGATTGCGAGCAACGTTTGCAGGGTCTCGTTCTACATCCTTGTAAGCGGTATATCCGTATTCTGGGATTGGAACGCTGCCAAGTTTGTGGCTGCCTGTAAGTCGGGGCTTTCTGGTCGTCTGAAATCCGTTGCTCAGACGTGCCTGCTTTTTGTAAGACATCAATCTGCCCATATTTTTCTTACTCTTCCTCGGCTACAAGTTGTGGTACAAAACGAAGATGGTAAGCATCACCTATAGGCGGTGGTCATCGATCATCTTGACCCTTGTTGATGCGCTTGTTTCTCATAGCTTCCCCTCGCCGAACTAGACTTCGTTTCGGTACGCAACTGCTGTTGACGTCGCTTGTCGTTCTCGTACTGACCTGATCTGCAGAACAATCCCTCGCTCGAGGAAACGGGGGACGAAGGACTATTGTTGGAGAAATCATCTTTTGCAAAGAAGCTGAGAGAGATGATCTGATGACTGGATTTTTTCTTCCCTGCGATGACCTCTCTCGTTTCTGACCTTGACACGCCGATCAATGACCACAAGACCTAAGTACCCCACAGATCACATATTTAGACCATCCTGTCCAATAGTCAACCATTCCGATATCTCTAGCGGGCTCTGTCGTGCACGTTGGAGATGTGGGGGCTATCTCTGCGCAACGATACGCCCGCGCCGTTACCTTTCCGCTGCTCGCAACAGGCTCACTAGTCGCGTATTGGTAACGGCGCGACATCATGATACGACAGTTTGGCGATCGAAAGAAGAAAGAGTATTCCAACCGTTCCCAGGGATATGCAACTAAGTATCATTCATACATGCATCATACCAATCGTCACAATGGTTGTCCGGTCTGCTCGATTTCGTTGATAAATGCCCTCGGGTTCGGTTCTCGTCCCAAAAAGTCCTAACGCAAACCATGGAGGATCAGTACACCGCGCGTGTTTGGTAAGCTGCGCATCGAACATCTGACACACCTTGAGCAAACCCATCTCGTCCCGGCTCCCCCCAGGAAGCAGGATCTTGTCGCGGTACAATCTGCCCAACTCGGGATCAAGTGGCGCTTTCTTGAACACCGTTGCATACATGTCTGCAGCGAATACGAGCGAGTAGGTGTATCTGCGATATACACGTCAATCTCCACTCGAAAGGAATTGACCGCCGACTGGGACAACATACCCATAATATCCAACGTCGTATTCACCAGCGATGTGTCCAAAGCTACCCTGGCCAGGCTGATCTCCGCCTTTGAGATGCGTAATTTGCTGTCTCAATTCGTTCCATAACTTGGTATAGTCTGTATCTGCGTCCAAGCTGTTGTCGTGTACCACGAGATCAAAGGTCGCGTAAACGAGCTGGCGCAAGTAGAAAAGCCCGACGTTGACGTAGCGACTGAGCACATGTGGTTTGAGTATTCGACATAAATACACAATTGAAATGTGAATGCTAACCTCTTGACGATCTTGGTAATGAGGTCGTCCGGTAACGGGTCTTGTGTCTTGTAATGGCTCGACATCTTCTTCAGCACGTCGGGCTCCCAGCACCTGAAATGAGACCCAGTTCAAGTGATTCGCCTTTTCCTAGAGAATAGAAACACAGCTGACCAATTCTCGAGCATCTGAGATGGTGCCTCCCCAAAGTCAAGCGCAACAGTTGTTCCGTGGAATCGCGAATACCGCGTCCGACTCAGCAACTCGTGGAAAATATGACCCATCTCATGGAAGAGCGTTGTCACGTCGAAGTGTCCCATGAGCGCCGGCCGCTCCGGCGTCGGCTTTGCGAGGTTAGCAACCATGGCTGCTACAGGATAGTGACGCTTCCCATCGAGAAGCTCATAACCTGGGAGGATGCAAAATACAGCGGCATGAGGGAATTTGGCCTCTAGAAGGTTGAGTATGAGTAACGCGGTAAGGCAGTTACAATACCGTATAGCACGGTTCTAACATACCACGAGGGTAAAGATCGAGGTAACAGTACCCGATGAAATCCGCCTCGTCATGTGCGTCTTTTTCCCAGACTGCAAACTGTTGGACATCTGCATGGACATCCGAGTCGATCAGACATATGATGCAAGGGTGTAATGATGACTCACCAGGGTGCCATACATCCTTCGCCTCACCGCTGACCTCTACGAATTTGACCCCGAGAAGACTTTGGTATATGTCCAGAATTGCGGGGACGATGAACGAAACTGGGAAGTATTCTTTGACGAGAGAACCATCCAGGCTCAAGTTGTTCTCGACATAGAGGCGGTTATAATATCTAGTAGTGGGACCCACAATATTAACCAAAAGCTGCAGGCATCTGGAGAATGATGTACTTGCAATCCCATATGTGAAGGCCGTCATCGATTGACAGGCCACGCTTCGTGAAGTCTTCATTTTTAAGCGCGGTAACGGCTTCGAGGTCTTTCTTTCCGATAGGATCAAGATATCTCCTGAGCTCATCCAAGAACTACGGGCGAACGTGAGTCACGCAATAGAGAGGTGATCCTCAATCTTACTCACCTCCTTGACATTAGCAGCATTCTTTGACATCTTCACCTCGGTGGCATAATCCGCCCATGAATCATACTGCAAAACCTCAGCGATCTCCTTGCGTAGGCGGAGTATGGTTCTCAATGGATCGACATTGACCGCTAGTTTAGCCTCGTTGGCTTGGTGTGCGGCCCTACGCGTCGAGGGGGTATTTGCGCGATCTAACTTCATCCCATGCTGTTAGACCGGACGCTTTCGATGGACAGATGGAACTCACGACTGGCCAGATGTCTGGCGTCTTAAATGTGACATCATACAACACCTTGTCCCCTTCTGTTCGTTGAGTGTACCCAGAGATCACATCCTCTGGAACACCATCCAGTTCCTCGCGCGTGAAGCTGACGTGACCCTGTATGACGTCTTTTCTATCAATGCCGCTGAGCAAAAGTGACTAACCCACATTCTCCTCGTTGAAGTTTTTCTACAGTGTACATTAGTATCGCCGATACCGATGTCAAGTGTAGTCACTAACGATGAACTTCAGGCACGCATCTGAGAGCTGGTCCCTGAGTATCTTGAGCCTATTCTTGTCTTCCTTCTTCTCGAGCGCCAAACCAGCCCGCCTGCCGTCAAGCAACATCTTTTCAACAAGTCGCTTCTGCTCAGCACTCAATTTATCCCAAGCACCTGTCTTGTGCAGGTTTGCCTCGGCAGTCGCCTTGGCTCTGTATAGATCCTCTCGCATCGATTGTTCGTTTGCAAACTTGCGTGTACGCTCCTCGGATGAGGTGGAGGCATCGCGTAGTTTCTTGTCCGTCGAGACGTTCTGATAAAAACCAAGCAATTCCGAGACACTCTTTAGCTCAGCTTCCGCGAGCGCGAGCGCAGACTACAATTGGAGAGGGAGAGGGATTTGAACGTCCATGAAACACTTGCTAATTTGCACGTTGAAACTCACGAACACCTGAAATAGAGAGCTCAGCTTATCGGCGTGCGGGAAGAATCGAGCCACTAGTGCTCACGTTATCGAAATCGAGCTTGTCCTCGGGCAACTGGACAATGTCATCGCTGACCTTCTTCTTCTTATCTAGTGCTTCGGTGATAAGCTTGTCGACATCCTGAACGGTATGTTTCCAAGTGGGTGGTGCTTGAGGAGGCGTCAAGGAAACCATTGGAGTATGCTCGGATGACGTTTACGTCGCTGACAGCTCTCCTTTGGAATGAGAACCAAAGAATATCCTGCATGACCAACCTGTTACTGGGGCCATAGCCTTGTGATCTCGACATGTGTCACGGGGATGACCAGTGGATCATTTGGGTACATGATACGCTGTTTCAAGTGGTCGCTCCACGTGGATGCACGATGATGCGGCGTCTTCGGCAAGTGTCTTCGGTGTGTTGAACCCGCCGCGAGAATTGCAGTTAGCTATGAGAGTTTTTCCGAGTCGGATGTGAATGCTGGGTTTCTCGGACTCGGAGAACAGGCTAGGCTACTACCGCACCCTGCTCAGTTGACGAACTCCTCGAGTTGGCAGTATGATCTCTATTAGCGATTGAAAGTCAAGCACAAGAGGGAGAGCCGTATTGTGAAAACATTGTGAAGGGAATAACTGGGAGAGATGGTGAGATGAACGCCCGCAGAGTCGGACACGTCGGACTCGACATGACTCCACTATACTGTATACATACTATAGCATCGTTCAACGGCACAGGACATAGCACGAAAGGATACGTCGGGACAAGTGAAGGATTTTCCTTTGTCAATTCCATACTCTCAGTTTCATCGTAGTTAATAGTACACTCAACCCTATTCACCTGCCAACTCAGGCTCGTGGACACGAGACTACTCACTTTCCATCTGTTAGCGGGTGTTTCCTGCTCGCAACCCTGTCTATCGCATTCCTGACAAGTCCAATGAGCTCCTCTTCCACCCCCACTATGGCCTCCACGCGACGTTCACGCGACAAGAGGTCACCGAACACCGTCTCGGGATCAAATGAAGAGTGGGCTCTCTGGACAGCCTCGGCAAACTTGGCAGGGTGGGCTGTGGAAAGGATGACCTGAACAGTCGCGGCGGAGCTATGACAGACATACAGTGAGTCCAGCGTACAATATCGAGGAACAAATCGTGAGACATACTTGGATTTTGCAAACACCTCGGCAGCATGTAGTCCCACGGCGGTATGCGGATCAGCGAGGTATGACTTGGTCTCGTTGTATTTTCGAATGGAGGCGATCGTCTGTGGTTAGGGAGTTAACTAGCTGCACCTCCAAGCCTACATTGAATCCCACCTGCTCATCGTCCGCCTTGTCTGCAACAAAGTCTCTGCGTGCGCTCTCGAGTACCGTGGACAGATCGACGGCCCCTCTGGTCTTAACCGCAGCCATCCAGTCGCGCACCTGGTCACACGCGGCCGCACGGTTCACTGTCTCGTCGTTCTGTACCGCATTCTCATAGGCAAGGTACCACAGCAACCGTTCAAAGTTGCTTGACACGGCGATATCCATTGCGGGACTAATGGTTGCGTAGACGCCACCCACTACAGGGCTTGCACCGGGATCAACCTTCTGGTAAGATCCACTCTTCCAGAACCGGGCGAGAATGTCGTTCGAATTTGTTGCGACCCCAAGTTTACCCATAGGCAGGCCCATACGTTTGGCGTAGTACCCTGCGAGAACGTCACCAAAGTTTCCCGTGGGCACGACAAATTGAATCTCGGAATCATCGATGTCGACATCGGGGTTGTTCAGGAGTTGAAAGTAGGCAGAGAAGTAGTAAACAATCTGAACGAGAATACGGGCCCAGTTGATCGAGTTTACTGCTCCCAGGTGATGTTTTTCATTAAACTGCTTGTCAGCCAGGAGGGATTTGAGGATATCCTGTGGGAAGGGTTACCTGCAAGTACAGAACGACGGAATCTCCACTTACCTGGCAGTTGTCAAATGTCCCGCTGACGGACAAGTTGTGGACGTTCTCGTCGAGAACGGTCGTCATCTGCGCTTCTTGGATCGGTGAGACTCGGCCCTGAGGGAAGAGAATGAACACGGATATGTTGGCTTTGTTGCGCAGGCCGTAGATAGCAGCACTGCCAGTGTCACCACTGGTGGCACCGACAACAGTGAGCTCCTCGGGTGGTTCTCCGGCTGATTTACGGGAATTGCGTCTATTGAGAAAGTATTCGAAGAGATTGCCAACGAGCTGGAGAGCGAGGTCCTTGAATGCGTAGGTTGGCCCGTGGAACAGTTCGAGTACGTGTGTTTTGGGATCAAGTTGGACGAGGGGTGTAATCGATGGATCGCGAAACGCGGACGGGCCAACTGTGTATGTCCTGTTGACGAGCGAAGCAAGATCGACTGGGGAAAGTTCATCGGGAGAGACGAAGAGTGAGAGGATGTTGATGGCGAGTTGTTGGTAGGAAAGACCAGCCCATTCAGATCGCCAGTTTTCAGGGAGGATTGGGATATCTTTTGGAATGTAGAGCCCGCCGTCCGGGGCGAGGCCAGCAAGGACAACCTGTCCGATGACGGTGAGGTCAGCATGGAGGGTAGCAGACGGTGCAACTTACGTCCTCGAAGGACCGCTCGCCTGGGTGTCCGCGGGTGGAAAAATACTTCATCGCCGACGCGATGAACGAGTTGAGCTCAAGTTGGTGCCGATCATCATCCGAATCTCGTCCGAACTGTTGATTCCTTTTTGGACTTGTACTAATACTCCAATGGCCACTCTACCGTCGCCTCGTGCAATTCTCAGTCTCTATGGCTCTACTCTTCGTGCAGCACGGTCATTCAGTTCATATAACTTCCGTCACTATTTTATGCGGAGAACAAAGGATACATTCCGTAGCATGCAGGTAAGAGGCTGTTGCTCTTCCCTTTACAATGACTCAGCGGGCGTGCCCACAGGCGGAAGAGAATCTGGCTAGACTTTCGTTTGCGTACAACGAGGCGATGAAGGAGCTAGAGGTGCTTCGCCGGAGTGCTACTGTTAATCAGCTGTACGGCGGACGTCGTCTCGCAGTAGAACACTAATGTCTGGCGACGGGGATGCCGCGTTGGTTGAGCGCGCGGGCAACATTGCGACATGTTTCCTTTCTTCCCAACCATGCCATGCGAGAGACTCGTTTCCCCGTCCCAGGCATCGCCAATTTGCACTATATTCGCCACTCAACTATCACCCACGTATTCACTCACGTTTGATCATGTTGGAACAAGCTCTCGTTGCCAACGTATGTGGCCCGTTATGGGATACTGCGACACTATCTAAAAATACAAACACAATACACATACTTCCTAGCCTTGAGCGCGCTTGGCGGGATTGTCATTATATGTCTGGTCCATTTATTCAGTGGTGAGGTGTGAGTTATCAGTGGAGTGCTGACCTGGTGCTGGCTTATTTTAGTTTCCTAGTGCACCAAATCTTTTGTCTCCGAATTTGACCAAGAATGAAGCTTGCCAGTGGCAAGCCCCTAGTGGGCTCGTTTCCCCCGATCGAGCCATTGCTTATTGCCCATTTATGTCTCCAGACTCAGTTAAAGACGACGAACAACAGGAAGCCACAAGCAATGCTTATGCTCGGAGCCAGAACGGGAAGATACGTTTTCAGTCAAATATGAATACCTGACACGTCATAAACCATATCCAGACTCCTTCCCAAAGCTTAATGAGGTTCGACGCAGCATTCAGTTGCATGCACATCTCACCCTCTTTGTATCGTCCGGGTGCTACCGTCAGTTGGTACTTTTCAGTATCACTCGCTTGCGTTGCAAACTCGGAATTAACCGGCATGTGTTCCGTTCCTCGCCATGTACAGATGGATTCGGTAAAACGACACAGAAGGAGAACTTGCGCATTTATCGCGGTCACGAGTTTGCTGATGGTAACCAACTCATGGACGACATAAAAACGAGAGAGTTATTCCGCAGGGTCTCCTGATTCCCCCCACTCCACTGAAACATAATGTCAGTTCCGCTGTCTCCCTACGAGTCTGGACCCAAGTTCCGTGTAGCCATCTGGTGAGGAGCTATATTCACCTTTGAACTTATCACTCGAATGCCCCGCAGCGGCGCTGGTATCGGCGGTCTTGTCCTCGCTATCACAATCGGAAAATATGACCCTTCGATACCTATTGATCTATACGAAGCACATGATTCTATCGACACTGCTGGTGTAGGAATTTCTGTTTGGAAGAAGACGCACGAAGTCCTGACAGATCTTGCTCTGTTTGATGAATTCAAACAAATCTTTACGTACGATCCTGAACGAAGTCGCGGTGAATAACATCTTTCGATGGTGACGTCCTGAGTCTGACCGCCACATTAGGCGCCAAAGTCAGGCGATCGGACATACGCGGAGGCGGATACCCCTGGTACCAAAGAGCCGATCGTCGTAAGTTCATTCACCTGTTTTCCTTTATTAGGACCATTTTCATGAAATGTCAATGTTAAAGATGGACTGTCTTCTATGCATCGTCAGCACATGGTAGCTATCCTGGAAAGGAACCTCCCGGCCTCATGCACAGTACATTCCAAGATGCGGCTCGTGAATTATATGGAACCCGAACAAGATGATTCACACTCAACGTCGTCCATTAGACTCGAGTTCGCGGACGGAACTACAGCGACGACTGATGTGCTCATTGGGGCTGATGGAATTCGCTCGGCGGTTCGGAAGACGATGTTTGAAGCGGCGTCCAAAGACGACGGGGATGACAAGGCAGATCTCAAACAATACATCGATCCGTCTTTCACAGGGATGTCCATATATCGTGCGCTCATCTCTGCGGAGACGCTGAGGATGGAAGACCCGGAGAATATAACGCTGAAAGAGATTACAGGAGTGAGCATTCAATTACATGTACCATGGTACATGATTTTCACCTATTCTGCTATACAGTTTACAGGAAAGGGCAGGGTAGATATGTTGGTTTTTCGATGATAGTCAGATTCACTCATCTCCCGTTTTTAGTTCCTTGTCACCTATCTTATTGCCAATGGCAGCAGCATGAATGTTTTGGGATTCGTATGTGATCCAAGTTTGGCGGGCACGCACTATGAAGGGCGCTGGGTATCCGATGCAACTCGTGATGAGCTAGTTGAATATTTTGACGACTTCGAACCTGATGCAAGGACGGTGGTCAAGGTGAGCACCCTCCACAGGGAACCAGTTGGATTGATCCGGACTGTATAATACAGCTCTGCGAAAAGCCGTCCAAGTGGGCTGTGCACGTCTTGAAACCTCTCCCATTTTGCGTACGAAACAGGGTCGCACTCATCGGAGATGCGGTGCGTGATTCTCGGACAGGGCATTGCAGCCACGCCCCGTTGACAAAAGGTCCATTCTTTCAGTGTCACGCCATGACCCCCCACTTTGCCGCCGGTGCGGTCCAGGCGATCGACGTATGCCCTCACAATTTCTCGCTCTCTCGTCGCTCACGCACATCTAGGATGCGTTTATACTTGGCCGGCTGATTGCGCATCCTCTTACCTCTATTTCTCTCGTCCAAGATGCCCTCCGCATTTACGAAGAGATTCGGTTCCCAGTCGCTCGTTCCATTGCCAGCCATTCATTATCGATGGGATGGATGCAAACATTCATGGAACCCGGTTACTATGACGGGACGAGAGACGGGGACGATCTGGATGAGCATGGCATCGGTTCGTATGAGAGGGAAGGGATGGAGACCATCAAGCAGGACATTCTCGGACGATGGGATTTCGTTGATAACTTGAGGAGTGCTCCGCAAGCATGGGAAGAGGCGGAATCCAAGTTGCAGGCATTGGCTAGCTAGGATGTACAGTACCGAACACGCGCGAATTCCCTGTGCCGGATATTTTGGAGAATTGAAATTGTACGTACAGAGACTCAGCGGCACATCTGAATCGCTCAGTCAATGCGCCACCGAACATCTCGAATGGCGTCGTCGAGGCTTTCAATGCAAGCTTGCAACGGTCCCACTTGACTCAACCGACCATAAACGTTTTAATCAAGCCCAGTACATCACATACATATCCATAACGCATCATGATATCCACCGTTTACCAAGAATAAGCCCGATCCTATCTTACAATGGCACATTGATGCTAGAATCACTCGTTGATGGTGATGGGAGAGCGCCGGTGCTAATACCATTCTGCACGACCATTCGCTCAGACAACGTGCAGCGAATCTGAGCAATAGGTGAACTCACAAAGACGTTTCCATTGCAGCAAACAGGCTGCGAGACGCAAGTGCTACCACTTCCACTCCCACCGACGGTGATCGGGGAGCACGTAAACTTCGGAGGAGTTCAAGACGACAAGGTCACGGTATCGGCTAAGACGCTAGACACTAGACCAGCTTCCCCGCCTGATCCGTATATCAGGTGGTTATAACGACACTGCGCCCCACCGTCAACATTCTCAAGGCACGAAGGCGATAGATGGGTAAGGGGACTACGTTACAAAGGTTCCCGTGTGGCCAATGGCCCCGCCAACCCAGTAGCAATACAACCCCTTTCGACGGCGTAAATTCCAAGGCTCGGCATATCATGCCCTGCGTCAATGCTTTCAGGGATATGGTCTAGATCAGAGTGCGGGAAAATGTGCTTTTTGAAGGTCGTGCATGACTAGATGCCCTGAGGTACCACATCGGCACTGGGGTCATGTTGCAATGGAAGATAGCGCGGAGAGAGCGGCCATCAGCTCATTTTGTGGGGCGCACGAAAGGTCCACGAACCAGGCATGACATCTACTGAAATTTGAGCGGACGCCATGTAGTAGTAAGGGTCACATACCTCCCGCAGATACCCCAACGTTAGCTGGTGGACTGGCGAGGATGAGAGACAGAGGAAACGCCCTGCCTGACTGCTGGGCAACGCGATGGGACAAGCCTACAATGTCGCGCCTTGTGTACTCCGGCGTCTCCCGGCCTGACTCCTACCCTTGCTCTCTTCTACCCCTGGCCTGTTGCGACGCTCCGCTCCACTCAGGCTGGTGAGATAGCCAACTACCAGGACACACCAAACACTCGCGGCCCGGGATCCTGGTCATTCGTTCACGTATACACTAGTGCTTCAAGTTTATCCACAGACTACCCATGGCGATGCTATCCTTGCCCATTACTAGAGCCTAGAACCATTTTGAGTGCAACATGACATCGATGAAGGAGCTAGAGGGCTTCGCTGAACTGTACGGCGCATGTCGTCTCACAGCAGAGCACTAATGTGGGGCGATGGGGATCTCGCGCTGGTTGAGCGATCAACATTGCGACCAGATGAGCTTTCTTCCCAGCCATGTCATGCAGGAAACTCGTCTCCACGTCCGTCAATAATATGCGCTATATTCGAGTTCAGGACACTGGTGACCGGTGACCCATCAATGCATCATCAACGCATCGGCTCGTATTGGAATTGTTTCACCGAGCCGTCGTGTGGTGGCCTTCCCTTCCCTCGGCCACAATTTGAATTAGAAGCACGCAGTTCACTTCTAGATGCGGCGTCGCAGTGGTTTATACGATTGGTCGGTGGTCGATTCATTCAGTAGTGAGGAGTGGGGTTCTGACCTATTGTAATCTCTTAGTGCAAAAATTCTATCTGTCAAGGTCTTCTGTCTCGAATTTGACCCAAGTGCGAAGCTTGCCCTGAAGGCACAGGCGAAATTGCCGACAGGGTATGGCAGGTGTGGCCCATCTGCCCAGGATACCGTCGCTGTCACTGACGTAGCAGACGTGCGGTGGCAGGCGGTGGCACTGCTATGTATTTGATTCGCGGATGTGATATAAAAACGACAGGGTTATTCTCTGTTATTCTGCAGGGGTCCAGATTTCCCCCCACTTTACTGATACATAATGTCAGTTCCACTGCTTTCCTCCGAGTCCAGACCTAAGTTCCGCGTAGCCATCTGGTGAGGAGCTATATCCACCTTCCGAAATATCACTCAAGCACCTCACAGCGGCGCTGGTATCGGCGGTCTTGTCCTCGCTATCACCATCGGAAAATATGACCCTTCTATACCTATTGATCTATACGAAGCATACGACTCTATCGACACTGCTGGTGTAGGAATTACTGTCTGGAAGAAGACGCACGAGGTCCTAATCGACCTTGGGTTGTTTGATGAATTCAAACAGATTTTTACGTACGATCCTGAACGCAGCCGCGGTGAGCAACATCTTTCGATTGTGACGGTCTCAGTCTGACCGCAGCCGCGTCAGGCCCAAAAATAAGGCGATCGGACATCCGCGAGGGCGGATATCCCTGGTACCAAAGAGCCGATCACCGTAAGTTTTTCACCCTGTTTTCCACTGTTAGAACCTATTTCATGAAAAGGTCAAAGAGGGACAGTCCTCTATGCATCGTCAGCAAATGGTAGCTATCCTGGAAAGGAACCTCCCGGCCTCATGCACAGTACATTCCAAGAAGCGACTCGTCAATTATACGGAATCCGAACAAGAAGATGTACACTCGATGTCACCTATTAGACTCGAGTTCGCGGATGGAACTATTGCGACGACTGATGTACTCGTTGGGGCTGATGGAATTCGCTCGGCGGTTCGGAAGACGATGTTTGAAGCAGCATCCAAAGACAATGGGGATGAAAGGTCTGATTTGAAACAATACATCGACGCGACTTTCACAGGGATGTGCGTATATCGTGCCCTCGTCTCTGCGGAGACGTTGAGGAAGGAAAACCCAGAAAATATCGCCCTGAAAGAGATTACAGGAGTGAGCATCCGACTACATGGTGCATATTTTACACTCACTCTCCTATACAGTTCATGGGAAAGGGCAGGGTAGACATGTTTGGTTTTTCCTTGATGTTCAGGTTCACTCATCCGCCATTTTTAGATATTTGGCGCCTATCCGATTTCCAATGGCAGCATCATCAATGTTGCGGCATTCGTATGTGATCCCAGTTTGGCGGGCACACAGTACGACGGACATTGGGTATCCAATGCGACTCGTGACGAGCTAGTTGAGTACTTTGACGACTTCGAACCTGATGCAAGGACGGTGGTAAAAGTGAGCACCTTCCACACGGAACAAGTTGGTTTATCCAAGCCGTACGCGACACAGCTCTGCGACAAGCCGTCCAAGTGGGCCCTGCACGTCGTGAAACCACTCCCATTCTGCGTACGAAACAGGGTTGGACTTATCGGAGATGCGGTGCGTCTTTTTCAGACTAGTTATTTCGTCGACGGGGGACGACGAATCCCCTAGTGTCACGCCATGACGCCACAGTATGGCGCTGGATCGGTCCAAGCGATTGACGTACGCCCCTAACGACTTCTCGCTCTCTTGTCACTCAAATATGTCTAGGACGCGTTTGTACTTGGCCGGCTCATCGCTCATCCTCTCACGTCGCTTTCTCGCGTCCAAGATGCCCTTCACATTTACGAAGAAATACGCTTTCCGGTCGCTCAATCCGTTGCCAGTCTTTCGATATCGACTGCATGGTTGTACACGTTCATGGAACCCGATTACTATGACGGGACAAGAGATGGGCACGATCTAGATGAGCATGGCATTGGTGCGTATGAGAGGCAAGGAATGGAGACCATCAAGCAGGAGATTCTCAGACGATGGGATTTCATGGATAACTTGAGCAGTGCTCCGCAAGCATGGGAAGAGGCAAAATTCAAGTTGCGAGCATTGGCCAACTAGGATACATCGAACACTCATTACTGGTCATTCGTTCCGGTTTGCTTTACCACATTCTCACGATTGAGTACCCATGGCGAAACTATCCTCCGAGTCGCCGCCTGCTAGAACCTTCTCGAAGGTACCATGATTATTGACATGCGCCGATTTGCCTCGAGGGTCGAAAGCCTTGTGCATGTGGTCAAAGTTTGAACTTGGTGCTTGAGTCAAGTCAACAGACTGTCTAGTGGTTGTTTCAAGAATGTCGAGCCTCGTTATGCTTTGCGTGTATGGGCCTGGGACACCGGGGGTACCGAGGAGTGTGCGTTGTCCGGGGGGGTCGCGGGCACTTTCTGACAAAATACCCCGGACTCCGAAGTCCGGAGATACTCCGGACGGAGACCCGTGACTGACTTCTCTAGTCCGTGACTGATGGGTCCGAGTCCGAGTCCGCTTCCGGAGCTCCGGAGTATGGAGTTCCGGAGTGTGTACCTGCTTTCCCTGTGGTGTCCTATTAGCCTGCATTCACTTAGATTAGAGGTATGAGTGTGCCTTCACCATTTACTATATAAACCCTACACTTCCACTATAGTACCTCAGTTGTTCTAGCCCTCCTGGCATCGACTGAGGTGAGTTACCTATATTCCCTACCTACTCCTGTGCTTACATATGTAGCTCCGGTCAACTCCGGTCCTTACTAGGTAAATACCATAGTTGTTCTAGCCCTCCTGGCATCGACTGAGCTCCGGTCAACTCTGGTCCTTACTAGCTCTGGTCTGCTTCGGACCTCCGGACTTCATCAGTCTCACTCAGGACTTGATACTTTCCCGAGTAAGCACCGAGTGGGCTAGACCTGTGTGCTAGCTCGGGCATTGGTATGAGTGCTGAAGTACTGGGTGTCAGGACAATAGTAGGTGGGACTTGCGATCTCTCTCTCCCTGTCGCGTTCATTCCTCTCAATCCGTTTCTTGTGTGGCGTGCGTTCTCAACACTCCAGTCATGCCTCCAGCAGGCTTCGAACCCCAAGTAGGAAATACGAATGTGCAGAGGGCGGTGCAGATGGTGCAAGTGGACCAAGCCAAGGTCCAGTGCTACCAAGTGTAAGTGCAAGTGGCGGTCCCCCGATTTGAGTGGCATTATTGCCGGGAGCGATGGCGGGTCCTAGGTTGGGTGGGTAGGTCTCTGTGGGACCTCCCAGCCTGAGCCCATTCACTTCTAACCCTGTGGTTGGCATGCATCCTCCAAAGCCAATGGCTGCAGGACCAAACCTGGATGTGGTACTGTTATAGCCAACAACGGCGTCCATTGGAACGCGCACTTGGGGGAGCAATCCCATCCTCTGGTGCACTCGAGATCAGCCATTGCTCCACCTACGTAAATCAGGTCAATTGTACTGACACTCAGTTCACTAGTGGTTGGATATGCTCATTCCATCAAGTCCTGGGAAAACGCAGAAATCTTTTGCATCGAATGACCTTTTGTTTGCTACAAGATGCAAGAAGTGGGATAGGAGAAGTGGGATGGGAGAGGGAATGTGTTTACAATTTACTGGAGGGTAGGTGCGGGTGGAGGATTGAGTATCACATTGGGAACACGGCGGACTAAAAGACAAGTCAGTTCACGAACAGAGGCGATGAATCAGGTATACAGACCTCCTGGAGGCCTCTTGACTGTCCGCCTCTCTCTCTCACGCTTGCGTGTCTTTTTGTCAGTCTTGACGATCATCTCAGTCTAGAGTTCAGTACGTGCAACTTGCAAGTCATTCAGCAAGGTGCATACATAAATAATGCCTGAGGAAAATGAAAGTCACGCTTGAACACGTCAAAGATCCACAAGTGTCTTGCTGTATCTACTACACTCACATCCCAGCCTTCCCAACACCATGTCAACCGTTGTTTCGTGAGTTTGTTTGCAGGGGGTGGATCTCTGGATGGGTACCTGAGATGACGAGGTGGATAAGTCCCAAAGCGTCTGAGGAGAGGCGAAGATGCAAAGCGAGCCAAGACTTGGCAAGCCAGGTGAACTGGGCATGTACAAAGAAGTCGTACCGGGTGCTCCCCAGAGTGATGAATGCCCTTCCCAGGGTGACACCACGCTCACTTGGGTCCCGATTCTAAGTTTTAAAAATAATAATATCGATGTAGAGTATAAAGTTATGAGTTGGTATACAAATCAATTGCACAGAAGTCCGAGAATGCTACACAGGAATTTTCATGTCATTAAGGCATAGCTTCGTCTCTGCTTCGTGAGGGAGCTTCATCCTTTCTTCTTCCAGGGGGAGTAGCTCCGTCTCCTCTTCAGGGATGTTGAGCTGTGATCGATAATGGTCAAACGGCTGACAAGCAGATTAGATTATGGACTTATTAACAATAAGTACGTACCTCCATGTCTGTAATTGAATGACAAAATGTACCTAATTTCTTGAGCATCCAGCGGTGGAGTGATGAGACATCTTCTATAAAGACGTGGCATATTGTACAAATTGCTGAATAGGCCCATGTGATCCACGGCCATAGGCTGTCAAAGAAGAACAGGCCAGCCTGTTCATCATTTCTGATGGAACTCATATATCATCTCCAGATCAGTTCAGGCACCCCAATCACAAAAAAGGTGACAAATGGGCCTGATAGCACTGCCAGTGATATTATGTCAGTCATTAATGTAAGACAGCATAGTATCACTCACTGGAAG